>JAYEVD010000076.1:0-298160 GCA_036346405.1 Phyllostachys edulis
AGTTTTCAATGAAGGACTTAGGGAAGCGACATATATTTTGGGTATTAAAATCTATAGAGATAGATCAAAAGGCTAATAGGATTAAGCGAGTACTTACATTGACAAAGTGTTGAAGCGGTTCAACATGGGGAGGCAGAAAGGTTTCTTGCCCATGTCTCATAGCATAAATCTTGGCAAGACTTCGGTGTCCTTCGACAAGCGATGGCGAGATCGCATGAGTAAGATTCCATATGCTTGACCATTGGATCTATCATGTATGCTATGATATGTACTACTCGCCAGATGTTTCCTATGCTCTAAGTGTTACGACGAGATACCAAGCTGATCCCGGTGAGAGTCAATGGACGAATGTTAAAAACATCCTCAAGTATTTGAGAAGAACTAAGGATGTGTTCCTTGTCTACGGAGGTGAGGAAGAGCTTCGTTGTAAATGGTTACACCGATGCAAGCTTCCAAACCGACAAAAGCGATTACAAATCATAATCGGGTTTTGTGTTCATTTTGAGCAGTGGTGCGGTCGATTGGAAGAGTTCCAAGCAGAGGCTATTCTTGACTCTACAACGGAGGTCGAGTACATTGCGGCTTCGAGCGACAAAGGAAGGTGTTTGGACAAGGAAGTTCATAAGCGAACTAGGTGTGGTTCCTAGTGCGTGCGATCCTCTGGATCTTCTTTGTGATAACGTGGGGCCATTCTTGCCAAGCCAAGGGCGAGGAATCACAAAAGAACAAACACGTCTTTGCGGCGGTTTCATCTCATTCGAGAGATCCTCAATCGAGGAGATTTAAAGATATGCAAAATACACACAGTTTGAATATTTGAGATCCTTTGACGAGCCTCTTCCTGGCCTAAGCATGAGGCACACACAAGAGCTATGGGTATTAGATATCTTCTAGATTGACTCTAGTGCAAGTGGGAGGCTGTTGGAAATATGCCTAGAGGCAATCATAGAGATGATGATATTTCGTTGTATCCATGATTTAATAAATGTTCCTTGAATATTGCCTTTGTGTTGATTAACAAGTATGTGACTTGTTTGTGGAACTCTTCACTTGTATGGTTATTCTAAAGATTGTCCCTAGTCAGAGTTCATGTGAGGACACATGTGAATGATGGATTAGCACATGTATCGGTTGATGACCATGTTTCATGAGTCATAGACATGGAGATGTCAAACCAATAATGTGGACACATGTTTAGAACATGGGGTTGGACCGACCCAACATGAGACATAACAATTATACTTATGGTTCTCTCTACACAATGTGTACGCCTTGTCCTTAGACACGAGATTGTGCATGTACTTGAGATGTGAATCGACCTACTTAGGGGCTATCAAGCGCTACTCCGTAATAGGGTAGTTATAAAGGTAGCTTTCGGGTTTGTCATGAAGCATCTTTGCGAGGCATGGTCGGTCGAGATGGGATTTGCCCTCTCTACGAGAGAGATATCTGGGCCCCTCGAGTGATCGGATCCGAAATGCATGGCCATGCTACTTAAGGTTAAGAGTTAACCTAGTAAGGGATTCGAATCACGGGATCGAGAAAGAGTGGTCACTTGGAGCTCGCCAAGAATATCGTGAGGCAAAGGGTTGGCATGTACATAACGTTGTGATGGTTAGATTCGATATGATCTTTGTATGCGTTTAGGAGTTGTACGTCTTGCTAGAGACCGCTACCAACTATTGACCAAGTATGTATACTCGCGTCATGTCTAAACATCGTGAACCTATAGGGTCACACACTTAAGGGTGAAGCCTAATTCGGATTGGATCCGAATTAGGCTGAGCATTGAGTCCCAATGGGCCTCTATTAGTAGAAGCCCATTGTAAGGCGTCTATAAAAGGAGGGCAAGGGCATACGGGTTTTATGATGAGTTTTTCGTGACATCCTCAAACCCCGCCGCCACCCTCCCCACGCCCAAGTCGCTCACGCGGATCTAGTAGTCCGGTCGTCGCTTCCTCCCTTGCGTGTGGATACCGTGAGGTATTTGCATCTGTAGCGTTTGGACGAACCGCAAGAGAGGAGCTGCGTTGGACACCATGACGAGGACGAGGAAGTAGTACGACTACTACGCCTGACGTCTTTGCATCAACGTAGTACGACTACTACTGCCCGACGTCTTTGCATCAATTCGCTTTGCTTGGCGTCTAGTGGTAATTCCGTGATCTATAAGCTGCGATGATCTTGGTTTGGGTAGAATTTTTATTAATTTAGCTAAGCGTAGCCTACAGTAGCCCTGGTGTAACCTAGTGAATCCTAGAGTAACATTCACGACCTCAACTTCTTAACATCCATTATCAACACGCATAATCAATATAATCAATTATGTATATACAGGATCATCTCATGACAATCCTAGAATAAATTCATAGTTATATAATATCATAACATATCATAGATTAGCAACAAGAACGATAGTACAGAAGCAATTCAATATAGTACAGCATAATGAAGCATACCACTAGAAATGCGGATGCAATGGATTACCCAACCCACCTACTTTGCAAAGTGTGTCAATTTAATATTCAATTACCACGGACCTTTAGCCCGCTCTGATACCAACTGTAACACACTGGCTATGCGGAAGCCGAGATATTACCTAAAAGACTAACATCCAACACAGTACGGAATAATTTCAACAATCTTTCGACTAATGACATAAAAAAGAACAACATCTAATAGAATGAATATAAGAATTGAATTAGAATTCAACAACATATCAAGCTCTATGATCCAATCATATTGAATCAATTAGGATAAACTATCAAAATATTATACAAAGATCATAGGCAATTAATAATTCAATCATATCTTAAGGAAGGTTAACATCAACCATCAACCTCCATTTATTACAATCCAAAGATTGTCGAATCAAAAGGTAATAACAAGTTCATCTAATTAACAAGTAGATAATGTGAAGTGAATGAATGGTCCGTGACTATTCCCTCCCAAGCATGCCGTCTTCAATGTTTACCTAAAACAAGTAAACATGGCAAGAATGAGTCCACGACTCAGCAAGTACAACAGCACAAAATGAACCATACAGAACAGGAACATATTAGAATGAACGAGTAAGGACATATCATCACATCATAGATTTCGAAGGTAGAATGAACGAACAAGAACATATCATCACATAATAGATTTCGAATGTAGAATGAACGAACAAGAACATATCATCACATAATAGATTTCGACTGTAGAAGGAATGAAGAAGGACTTGTCATCACATCTTAGATTTTGAATGTAGAATGAACGAACAAGAACATATCATCACATAATAGATTTCGACTGTAGAAGGAACGAACAAGGACTTATCATCACATCATAGATTTCGAATGCAGAATGAACGAAAAAGAACATGACAGTCACATTTTAGAATATGAATTTAGAATATCAGAAATCATATGAATGAATAAAATGCACGAACTCCACTACGCTTATACAGTATAGCGGTGACACACCGTCGGTGTTCACTTAGGCCGCATTTAACAAAATACTGAGGGATCCAAGACCCGTATGAAGAACGTTTCACACGGGATCCAAATCTGCCCACATTGGAATGGTGGGTCTTATGTGCCCATACTGGAATTGATGGGTATTTACATTCCACTCCCGTGGACGAAACATGAACAATGAATGAATGGAATGAATTATGAATAATGAAAGACATCATCTCATTAAACATGGATTAACGAATGCAAAAAGAACATGAAGCATTGAATCTACTCCTGGATCATAGAAATAACAGTATGAACAACAAGCACTTAGCATTCACCAACAATAAGAATCACAAGGTACTTGCCCATGTTGGAATTATGGGACTTCACTACCCACTCCCGTGGGTGAACAAGAACGAAGGAACAAATGAATATAATGAATGTAGTCTTATTATTGAAGAATCATGGTATGAGAACTATGAAGGGAAACAGGGAATACCGAAATTACCCATTTCATATTCATCAATCAAGGGGAATAAACAACAAACAAGACAAACCAATTGTACTTGCCTTTCGAACTGTGACACGTTAGGAGGCAAGGACGAAGCCACTAATCTCGAATTCCCTTCTCCTACACAAATTAATTACTTAAATAACTAACAACGTGAAAAGGACGCAACTCGAAACGCTTAGTCACAACGTCCTAAACCCAAGGTTCACATAGTCGATCTACGCAATTAAACCGACAGTCTAACGGGATGGTAACCTGGACAGCGGTACTAAATGCAACACAACTCTTGCTCTGAGACTCAAAACGGAGTGTTCTCAAATCCTGTGGAAAGATAACGATATCCCCCACAAAAGTCTAGTTGGTGGAATGTTCAAATTCGGCCAAAAACATAGGCTAACAATCCAATGAAAGTTGAATATCCAATCTGTCTAACACAACCACATAGCAGTAGACAAATAATCATATATTTTGTTCTACAAATCTGAATTGAGTGTTATTTATCAATATAGAAAGGTTATAAAAAATTCTACAACAACCTAGTTGGGTGGAAACCCTGAATCTGCCCATAACTTAATCATAATTTAATAGACAAATTGATAGGTAATTCACGTCAGGTTTTCAGGACAGCAGGAAGGAATCTATCATATCTTTTGACAAATCGGAATATTCTTGGCAGCTATGGAAAGCTAAGAACGATTCCCATATATCTCTAGGAGATGGGAATCTCAAATTCGGCCTAAAAGAACATGAAAACCGTCGCGCAACAAACTGGACAGAACTGATCTACTAGCATCAGGAAACTGATCCACTAAACGTAATCCAATTCGCATCTAATACAACCTAAACAGCGAGGGGAAACCATCGTTACCCTTGAAGAATCTCAGGAAGACGTTGATCGATCCCCCACGAAGACAATCCCTTCTATTCTCCTCCTTTCTCCTTCTTGGCCAACGGCAACCTCGGGGCTCTCTCACCTTCTTGCCTTCGGCCAGCAGCTAGGGCAGGACCCAAAGGGGAGGAGGAGGTGGCCGGCCAAGGGAGGGGATGGAAGTGGAGGTGCCAGGGAGGAAGGGGAGGTGTGGCGGCCAAGAGAGGGAGAAGTGTGAGGCGGCTTGGAGAGGGAGGAGGAGGGGAGAGGACAGCTAGGGTTTAAGGTGCCCCCCCCCCTCTTGGGCCACTTGAGGCCGGCCCACAAGGGCTGCACTGCCTTGGGCTGAAAGCCCAAGGTCCAAAACCCCCATAAAAACTGAATTTTTAACTTAATTCCCTCTCTAAACTATGTTGCAATCGAAATTGAATAAATTTCCCTCTACCAAAAATTATTCTCTCTAATTGAAATTCGGGGTATTACAATTGCTGCTCAGAGTTTCTTGAGTTTCAATAGCAATGTTTTATTCTGATTCCTTGATGTTTGAAATTCTCTTCTTGTGGGACATGTGCTCGCAACTGTGGTCTCATCTTTTATTTTCCGAGATCATTGCTATTTGACTATTTCCCTTGGTCTTGTGTTTACTGCGAGTGATAAACGTTTTTCTATGTGCTGAAAATTGCTTCTATTTGCCATTTCTTTTGAGAAAGGAATAATGGATTTGTTTTACAAAACCTTATAGAGTGTATAGTGGCAACTAGTTGGTGGTGGTCAAGTGAATGACTTTGTGAGACTTTGGGTGTCAAGTTGTTTGAGATGCACTGAGTGATAATTTAACACCCTGGCTATTCGGAAGCCAAAATGTTACCTTAAAACTAACATACAACCAAAATGTGGAAGAATTTAAATAATAACTCATCTAATAGTATAAAGAGGTCAACATATAATAGAACAAATGCAGAAATATAATCTGAATCCAAATAATTATATCAAAGGAGCAATCAAGAATCACAAGCAGTTATTTAATCAAACATAACATATAGAAAGTTTTCATCCGTCATTAACCTCTATTTATTACAATTCCTCACTTAACGAATGAAAGACAGGAATAAAATCATATTATTGAAACTTGAGTATTGTGAAATGAATGAAATATGTGTGTCTACTCCCTCCCATGAATGTCATCAACAGCGATCACCTAGAATAAACAAACAAAGGCAAGAATGAGTCCAAGACTCAGCAAGTACAAAGAATAAATGGAACTACACCGAATATGAATAATACAATATCATTAAGAACATGAACATAGAACTGAAAGAAACATATGAATGAATGGAATGAATGAACTACACTTCTGCTTATATCGGTATACAAGTGACATACCCGTCGGTGTTCACTTAGTCCCACATTTAACTGTAACACACCGGCTATTCGGAAGCCGAGATGTCACCTAAATCATCTAACATACAACCATAATGCGGAAGAATTTGAATAATATCAACTAATGACATAAAGAGATCACTATCTAATAGAACCATGGCATGACAATAGTCGAATTCAAGTAAGTATAACGAAGGGTGATCGAAGATCACAAGCAATACATAATCAATCATAACATAGAGAGGTTATCAACCACATCTAAATTTAATTATTACAGTTCATCAATTAACGAATGAAGGCTATAACCAAGTCCTATTATTGAATTGAAATATGGTGAAGTGAGCGAATAGTGCATGTCTATTCCTCCCAATAGAGTCATCATCAACGATCACCTAAAATAAACAAACAAAGCAAGAATGAGTCCGAGACTCGGCAAGTCACGATGAATAATTGAACTTACAACAATTATGAACAAGGCAACATCTTTAAGAATAAAAACATAACATCGAATGAATATATGAATGAATGAAATGAATGGATTGATTGAAAGGAATGGACTGCACACGTGCTTATACCGGTATAGCTAGTGACACACCCGTCGGTGTTCACCTAAGCCCGCATTTAACAAAATACGGGGATCTAAGTCCCGTATGAAGAACGTTTCATACGGGTGTCGAAATCTGCCCACATTGGAATGGTGGGTCTTACGTGCCCATACTGGAATTGATGGTCTTATAATCCACTCCAGTGGAAGGAACAAGAAAAACGGATGCATGTATTGAAATATGAATTACGAAAGGCATCATGTCTACACATGGAATAAACACATAAGAAAGGAACATAAACTTTGAATATTCTCATGGATCACAGAAAAGCACAATACCAACATCAAGCATCCGGCATTCACTAATCATAAGAACATCAAAGATACTTGCCTTTTCGCGTTGCGGCGTGAGTAGGCAAAGACGGTGCCCCTAAACCCAAGCCTCTCCGCCTACACAAGTAAGTACTCAAAATAAGAACAACATGGTACAAGACACTACCATTAACGTTCTACAATACCCTCCCAAACACCCAAGAAATAGCCATAATTCCCTAATCTGAAAACAGGCAACACAACCAAGGAATCGAATTTGGACAGTAGAACGAAAATAACCATAACTATTGACCTGCGACTCGAAACGAGGTGAGCCCAGTTCCTAAAGAAACTTAACGAACATATCTACAACATTATAGTTGGTGAGATAACCCAATTCGGCCAAAATAAAATGCTAACAGGCAGTTGAACTCAGAAGACAGATTCTGCCCAAACGAAACGAACAGCAGTAAAGAACATAGCATAACTTTTGATCTTCAACTCCGATTAGGGCGTTCTTTGACATTCTGGAAAGGTTATGAAATTTTCTAAAACAATATAGTTGGGTGAAAACCCTGAATTTGCCTCTAACATGAACATAAATTAAAAGACAAATTAATAGATCAATCTCGTCAGAAATCTGGGCAGCAAGATTGAAACTATCATAACTTTTGATCCGTATGTTGGAATTAGGTGTTCTTGGCTGCCACGGAAATCTAAAAACATTATCTAAATATATCTAGGAGATGGACATCTCCAATTCGGTTTCTAAGGATTTGAAATGGGCCACGCAACAATCTGGACAGATTCTGAAATTCTAACAGCAGCAATTCGATCCAATCCAACTACTCGAATTCACAACTAATCATCATCAAACAGCGGGGAAACCACATCGTTACCCTTGAAGACCCGCGGGGAGATGATGATCTATTCTCGAAGAAGCTCCTCTCCTAGTCCCTTCTCCTTTCTTCTTCTCGATGGCCGGTAGCAGGGAGGGTGGCGCTGGGGAGAGGAGGAGCAGCAGGAGGCGAAGTACTGTAGCACGCTGCTACTGCAGCACAGGTACTGTAGCACAGCGGTTACTGTAGCAAGGAGCGGCTAGGGTTTGGTCCCCTCCCCTCCCTTGCCTTTTAATGGGCTGCCAGCCCACTCATGGGCCGTGGGCCACTATGGTCGGCTCCTCTCCTCTCGAATATGGGTTGGCGGCCCATTCCTCTCCTAAAATTCTGAATTTTGAACTTAATTCCATCTCTAAACTTTGTTACAATCGATATTGAATAAATTTCCCTCTCCCAAATAATATTTTCTCCAATTGATATTTGGGGTATTACATTCTACCCCCCATAACAGGATTCGACCCCGAATCTAAACACCGAAATAACAAAAGAACAAGCGCCTCAAAGCGAAACAACAATTAACACGCTCTGGATGTGAACACATCCGGATATGGCTCGTGCATACGAGACTCTAGCTCCTAGGTCGCCAGCTCACATGGATCGCCCATGGCACCTCAACGGATATCAACGTCTTATGCCCCAATGCTCGTCCGACCCTCCAAAGATAATGCATCGACGAGACTCAGATGTGGGTCTTACTCAAAGGTCAACGGCTCTAACGAATCCTCAAATCCCAAATTTTGAAGTTCTCACTTAACACGAACATACCGGACATTGCGTTCCTCGCGTATGGATCCGAGACGATCAAAGCAATATGCCAGCTTCATAATCCATGCAAGCGTCGAAAACGAACCAATGTACAGGCCAACTTCCCTTTTGGTACAAAAGCACACAACATACTCAAAATCGAACTCTTCATCTAACAAGGAGCACCTCCTCTAATCAAGAATGCACAACTGAACTTGTTGTTAAACAACTGTTTTACAAAGAGAATCCAAATGAAAGTAAAGAGTTCTCATCGTAACCATGCAATGCCAATTCTCCACCAAAAGGATCAAATCCAAAATTGACAATTCATCTCAAAAACCATTCCTCTCCCTAATTAGGCAATTTGCGAACGAACAGAACGAAAGCCAAATGAGAAATAACCTGGATGCCCAAATCAAATACTTCTTTTATTTTGTCCGAACTGGAAAGAACCATACATGACAGTTTAGCGCCAACCCAAATAGCCAAAGACATCAGTCAACAAAACAAAGCTCAAACAAGAATCAAGAAAACGCTTCAATACCCGAGGAAACATCCTTTTTCTCAGTTTCTCTTTTAGGAATAAAATTTCTCTCAAACCTTGGAATTCAAATTCATCGCATACCACACGAGCTCAAACCTCTTAAATTAACATCCTCAAATTATGCTCAAACCGAAATACATAATTCACACCTTTGTGGAGAGGCTCTATTGATCCCACCGAACACTCTAGACAACTCCTTCTCTCGTGAAATTAATCGGATGATAGGCCCAAAGCACCTCAAAATAGATCCCACGCAATCACATCACCTCCAACTTTCAAGAATAACAATGCAGAATCCTTAGTACACACATTCATGTACTACATCAGAAGGGTTCTATCAATGATCATTCCACTGCTCAGGAAACGTCATTATTCTATTTTCTCTACACACAATCATTAGGCGACCAAAGGTCTAGCATAAAAATGCAAAGCCTAAAATTTAACTTCCAAGACCTCTACAACGAACTTCTCTTATAACAGATAGAGGAATCATCAGATTGAATTTGTAACATCCCCACAATTCTAACATACTCACTCATTGTCATCATCAGAAATCACCCACACAATCTCGCAATACTATCCAATTACGTTACTCTATAAAAATTGATCCAGGTTTCCATACCTTCGACAATCCCCAACGTTCCAACATGAACTAAGGTTCTGGAATTACACTATACCATAGGTTCTACTTAGTCGTAACACCATTTAATTTTACTTCGAAACAATATATTCCATTTGAATCAAATTTCCTCCAAGAGGTACAGGTCAAAACCAATTCATCTTCTACTAATCCTCCAATAGCTTGGTAGCAAAATCTCACCACTACCATTACTTAACCAGCACAAATCAGTTGCCAGATTACGCTTTGTAAAACTTTGTAACACAAAACGGTTGATGCTTTCTCAAAAGAAAGAGACGAACAATGACAAGTTTTGTCACACAGGAAAACGTTGCTCCTCATAGCGATCACGAAACCAGAAGAAATAGTCTGATAACAAAGTTCTTGGAAAACGAAAGTTGAGTTCATAGCTGAGGGCACACATCCCTCAAAAAGGGAATAGAAAATAACAACCAATAAGAAAAGGACAATGCGATTGAAACGTGACAACTCTTGTGCGGAAAGAGTAGAAAGTTTAGACACGATTCAAATAACCACAAGTTACAAAACTTGACTCCAATTCTCAAATACTCCTACTGCACTCTTTCCTTTAACACTGAAATTTATTGTTTGACTATAACAACACTTTGCCACAACGAACAAGATAAGGTCTTTTGTCCAAACCACAAGAACTAATTAAGAACCAATAAAATTCTTCAACATGTCATATTTGCTCGGAACAGTTCAAGTATACATGAAACATGAGATCTAAATGTTCTCAGCCACAAAGCTCGAAACATTTTCATTTACGGGATTTCACGGAAAGCAAACGGATTAATTTCCTCTTGAAGAAATCACAAAAAATTTCTTTGATTGCAACCTCACTTTGCGAACTCAAACCAAAGAGCCTTTAAGACTAAATCACACGAAACTCTTAAGAAGGAATAGGACAATCCCATTTAGGTGATCAATTTAGTACAAGTATTAACATCAATCTCAAACAACAATTAGAAAACACTTCGAAAGACCCATGTGAAAAGAATAGGTTGATTCTTTCACAAAAGAAGAGGCAAATGGAAACGATTTTCACCAACTAGAAAATCATTTACCACTCGCAATGAACACAGGACCAAGGGGAAAACCAATTAAGCAATAAACTCAAAGAACATAAGTGGAATCCACAATTGAAAGCATAGGCCTTAGGCGAAGTGAATATCAGACCTTAATAGATAAGAACAAACAAGCATCCAAGATCAAATCACTTGAATCACTGAAGAACCATTAGAACTTTGCAACACGTCGCTTCACTCGACAACTTCCAATTACCACATAAATCTTGAACACCAAGGGATCACGAATGCAACTTTTGAAATATTTTCGTTTAAGAGACATCAGGAAAGACAATCAAAATTCCTTCTCTATAAAAGAATCAACATCACCCTCACATTACTGAACATTATATTAACTTCAATAACATACATTCTTGGTATCATTCAATTTATCTTACTGTCACATCAATAAACCTTCCAAAAGAAACATAACAATTCGTGTCATAAAATTTCCATCATCATATAAGATTGTAATAACAACTCATTCTAGAAAAGAAACCTAGTGCGAAAGCCACAAAGTGAAACAAATCTCTTTTAACAAGCTCACACTAGTAGTAATCAGTAACCATTACTACTAACAAGCGATGATTATGTAATCACGGAAGCATTCATAGTTCTACCTTTGATCGAAATTGGAATGAAATATCCTTAAATTTTAGCAATGGAATATTTATAGGACAAGGTTTTGTAAGTCAATACAACAACCCTCATCCATTTCTTCATACATATAATAACAATTTAGCATAGCAAAACAAGTGAATTTAGCATTTGTACAAATTCTTTAGGTATCCAAATAGAAGATGATTCAAGGTTAATATTTACCAATGCAAAGATAACTTCACTTTTGAAGACACTAACTAAGAATCATTGGTTTGCACCAAGATATTAAGCCAACCTGACAACTCCTACCATACCAAATAATTCTCTTAAATAAAACCTCTTAGATAAGTATGACAATACATCACTAAAGGGTTTTAACATACTCTTTCTCATAAGAGAGGCATAAAACTTCAACTCTCAAATTAACCCAAAAGAAATATGCAAGGTCAATGCATCCACTTTATAAAGAACTTGCAAAAGAAATCTTCCACTGCCCAAAATTCCAAGCGAACAATTGAGTTACAATTTCCAACAGAGGATAAAACAGAACTTCCGTGAAAAGATCATTCTTGCAAATTAACTACGTTCATAAGTAGCAGAAATATCACAGTAGTCGAAAGAACAATAATTATTTCAAAGAACAAATAGAGACCAAATGGAGCTAGCCCAGTTCAATATAATCACCAATCAAAAGAAGTTCAGCAACTGCAAGGAAGTACAACCAGGAGACCAAGTACAAGCTCAAGGAAGACAACAACATTATCAAGGATCTCATGCTCAACACATAACTATGGAACGGGGGTAAGTACTTCTCTATTCCCCTACCACGAATGGTGGTGTAGCCTGGTGAATCCTAGGGCAACAACCACGACTTCAACTTCTTAACATCCGTTATCAACACGCATGACTGTTAAAATCAATTATGAATATATAGGATCATCTCATGACAATCATAGAATAAATTCACAGATATAGGATATCACATCATACATAGATTAACAACAAGAAAAATAGTACAGAAGCAATTCAACAATTGCTCAACAAATGAAACATAACAATAGAAATGCGGAAACAATTAATTACCCAACCCCACCTACTGTGCACAGTGTGTCATTTTAATATATTTCTATTAACCACGGACCTAAAGCCCGCTCTGATACCAACTATAACACCCTGGCTATTCGGAAGCCGAGATGTCACCTAAATCATCTAACATACAACCATAATGTGGAAGAATTTGAATAATATCAACAAATGACATAAAGAGATCAGTATCTAATAGAACCATGGCATGACAATAGTCTGAATTCAAGCAAGTATAACGAAGGGTGATCGAAGATCACAAGCAATACATAATCAATCATAACATAGAGAGGTTATCAACCACATCTAAATTTAATTATTACAGTTCATCAATTAACGAATGAAGGCTATAACCAAGTCCTATTATTGAATTGAAATATGGTGAAGTGAACGAATAGTGCATGTCTATTCCCTCCCAATAGAGCCATCATCAACGATCACCTAAAATAAACAAACAAAGCAAGAATGAGTCCGAGACTCAGCAAGTACAGTGAATAATTGAACTTACAACAATTATGAACAAGGCAACATCTTTTAAGAATAAGAACATAACATCGAATGAATATATGAATGAATGAAATGAACGGATTGATTGAAAGGAATGGATCGCTGCGTGCTTATATCGGTATAGCTAGTGACACACCCGTTGGTGTTCACCTAAGCCCGCATTTAACAAAATACGGGGATCCAAGTCCCGTATGAAGAACGTTTCATATGGGTGTCCAAATCTGCCCACATTGGAATGGTGGGTCTTACGTGCCCATACTGGAATTGATGGGTCTTATAATCTACTCCCGTGGAAGGAACATGAAAAACGGATGCATGTATTGAAATATGAATTATGAAAGGCATCATGTCTACACATGGAATTAACACATAAGAAAGGAACATAAACTTTGAATATTCTCATGGATCACGAAAAGCACAATACCAACATCAAGCATCCAAAGATTCACTAATCATAAGAACATCAAAGTACTTGCTTTTCGCGTTGCGGCGACGCGTGAGTAGGCAAAGACGGTGCCCCTAAACCGAAGCCTCTTCGCCTACACAAGTAAGTACTCAAAATAAGAACAACATGGTACAAGACACTACCATTAACGTTCTACAATACCCTCCCGAACACCTAATAAATAGCCATAATTCCCTAATATGAAAACAGGCAACACAACCAAGGAATCGAATTTGGACAGCAGAACGAAAATAACCATAACTATTGACCTGGGACTCAAAACGAGGTGAGCCCAGTTCCTAAAGAAACTTAACGAACATATCTACAACATTATAGTTGGCGAGATAACCCAATTCGGCCAAAATAAAATGCTAACAGGCAGTTGAACTCAGAAGACAGATTCTGCCCAAACGAAACGAATAGCAGTAAAGAACATAGCATAACTTTTGATATACAACTCCGATTAGGGTGTTCTTTGACATTCTGGAAATTTTATAAATTTTTCTAAAACAATCTAGTTGGATGGAAGCCCCGAATTTGCCTCTAACATGAACATAAAGTAAAAGACAAATTAATAGATCAATCTCGTCAGAATTCTGGGCAGCAAGATTGAAACTATCATAACTTTTGGTCCGTATATCGGAATTAGGTGTTCTTAGCGGCCACGGAAAGCTAAAAACATTATCTAAATGTATCTAGGAGATGGACATCTCCAATTCGGATTCTAAGGATCCGAAATTGGCCACACAACAATCTGGACAGATTCTGAAATTCTAACAGCAGCAATTCGATCCAATCCAACTACTCGAATTCACAACTAATCATCATCAAACAGCGGGGAAAACACATTGTTACCCTTGAAGACCCGCAGGAAGACGATGATCTATCCTCGAAGAAGCTCCTCTCCTAGTCCCTTCTCCTTTCTTCTTCCCGATGGCCGGTAGCAGGGAGGGTGGCGCCGGGGAGAGGAGGAGCAGTAGGAGGCAGAGTACTGTAGCACACTGCAACTGTGGGACAGCTACTGTAGCGCAGCGGCTACTGTAGCAAAGAGTGGTTAGGGTTTGGTCCCCTCCCCTCCCTTGCCTTCTAATGGGCTGCCAGCCCACTCGTGGGCCTTGGGCCACTATAGCCGGCTCCTCTCCTCTCGAATATGGGTTGGCGGCCCATTCCTCTTATAAAATTCTGAATTTTGAACTTAATTCCATCTCTAAACTTTGTTACAATCGATATTGAATAAATTTCCCTCTCCCGAATAATATTTTCTCCAATTGATATTTGGGGTATTACATTAACAAAATACGGGGATCCAAGATCCGTATGAAGAATATTTGATACGGGGATCCAAATCTGCCCACATTAGAATGGTGGGTCTTACGTGCCCATACTAGAATTGATGGGTATTTATTTTTCACTTCCGTGGAACAAACATGAACAAATGAATGGATGGAATGAAACATGAATAATGAAAGACATCCTTTCTTTCAACATGGATTTACGGATATGAAAGAAACATGAAGCATTGAATATAATTATGGTTCATAGAAATAACAATATGAATACATACACACAACATTCATCGACATTAAGAATTACAATGTACTTGCCTTCCGCGATGCGACGCGACAGTAGGCAATGAAGATGCCCCTAAACCCGAAGCCTCTCCACCTACACAAGTAAGTACTCAACATAAGAACAACATGGTACAAGACGCTACCCGCAACATTCTACAACACTTTTTCGACAACCCAAGAATTAACTATTTGGTCTACTCTGAAAACAGACCACACAATCACAGAAAACGAATCTAGATAGGATCCTTAAAACCTACATGACTTTCACTCCGAAAATCGTAAAAATGCAAACTCAGATTGGCTGGAAAGATAACGGAAATATCTAAAATAACCTATTTTGTGGACATCCCGAATTCTGTTTGTAAATAACTTTAATAGACAGATGAACATCTTCTGTTAGAAACTAACCGACAAATCTGGACAGCAGTACGGTATCAGACATAATATCTAATTGGCTTAACCAAACTTAGTATTCTTTATCAATCTGGAAAGATAAGACAAAGGCCTACAATTTTCATAATGGGGATAAATTCTGATTCGGAGTTTAACAACATTCAATCTGTTAATTAAAATGACTGCGTAAACTAAGCGAAGTTTCGGACGGTAGTAAAGAATTTGCCGTAACTCCTAAACTACAACTCCAATTCAGGTGATCTCAGATTCTATGGAAACCTGACGAAAAACCCCACAACTCTCTTGGAGATATAAACTCTAATTCGGCCTTGAAATACACGAAAACTGGCATACAACAGAGAGCAGAAATCTGCTTCTAATCACAATCATAGCGACGAATCAAAAAACGACATCTACCAAGAACGAATTGAACTAAAACAGCGAGGAAGTGAATTGACACCCTAGAAGACACGTGCCCGCTGAGATCCCCACGAGGTGCTCCTCTCCTCTTCTTCTCCACTCTTCATTCCCCTCATTCTTCTCCCCACGGTCGGCCACAAGCAACAGGGAAGATGGTGCCGGGGAGAGGAGGCGATGGAGGCATCAGAATGGCCGCCATCAGAGTACAGCACGGCCATTGTAGCAAAGGATGGCTAGGGTTTGATCCCCCTCCCTTGGCTTCTAATGGGCTGCCAGCCCACTCATGGGCCTTGGGCCACTATGGCTAGCTCCCCTCCTCTCGAATATGGGTTGGCGGCCCATTCCTCTCCTAAAATTCTGAATTTTCTATTTTTATTTCTCTTAATTCTCTCTCAATTTTTGTTGCATTTGATAACAAATAATCGGGGTATTACATTCTACCCCCCTAAACAGGATTCGACCCCGAATCTACACACCGATCTACGCGAAAGAAAACTGCGATTGGAAACACATACTCGTTGCGAACAAATCCAGATACTGCTCGCACAAGCGAGACTCCAGCTCCCAAGTCGCTTCTCGCTCATACTGATGCGACGATGGCACCTCGACGGATACCAACGTCTTATGCTTCAATGCTCATTTCGACCTGCCAAAGATATGCATCTGGGACGAGACTTGATGTGAGGTCTTATTCACGATGTTGACTCTAATGAAATCTCAAAACTCCATATTTCCTGTGTACTCACTCAGCACCAGAACATACCAGACGTCGCGTACTCCGCGTATGGACTCGAGACGGTACTAGCGATACGCCAACTTCCTAATTCCTGCAATTGCTGAGAACAACCAAAGTACCTTGTGTTAACCTCCCTTTTGTACCAAACCACACAACATGCAAGATAGCGCCCGAACTCTTGTTCCACCTCTCGGTCGAACTCTTCACCGTAACAAGGATCACCCCTTTAACGAGAGACACACAACAGAACCTCGCTTTGAACAACTCCATTACAAACAGAGTCAACTGAAAGTAAGGATTCTCGTCGCAACCACTCATTGCCAACTCAGTACCAAAAGAGTCAAACCAAGAATCGAAAATTCATCACGAAACCTTTCAACCTTTAAATTAGGAAATTTGCAAATAAACACTACGTCCGCCAAAGGAGAAATCACTCGAATAACCAAATCAACAATTTCTTTATTCTTTCTGAACTGATAAGAACCACACATACCAACATAAATCCAACTCAAATTGCAAATGACCTCTATCATAAACACACAGCTCAAATAGTAATCAAGAGAGTGTTTCATTACCCGAGGTAACGTTCTTTTCTCAATTTCTCTTTTAGGAATAAAATTGCTCTCAACTTATGGAATTCAATTCATCGCATATTACACTAACTCATCTCTCTTAACTTGGCATTCTCAACGCTATGCTCAAACCGAAATATATCATCCACACCTCTGTAGAGAGGCTCTATCGACCCCACAGAAACATACTCCCGACAGCTCTTCTATCGACGGAACTAATTTGACAGATGACTCTCAATGCATCTCAAATTAGATCTCACACGCAATCACAT
This sequence comes from Phyllostachys edulis, assembly GCA_036346405.1. NCBI lineage: Eukaryota > Viridiplantae > Streptophyta > Magnoliopsida > Poales > Poaceae > Phyllostachys > Phyllostachys edulis. The sequence continues at coordinate 17,549 of JAYEVD010000076.1, forward strand.
CACCTCAATCTTTTAAGAATAAACAACTCGGAGTTCTCAGCACACACACTCATATACTTCATCAGAAGGGTTCTATCAATGATCATCCCACTCTTCGGAATCCACCCTTATTCTTCTTCCTCTACACACAATCATTGGGCGACCAAAGTTCCAACATAAAAAATGCAAAGCCCAAATTTAACCTCCAAGACCCCTACAACGAACTTCTCATATAAAAGATAGGGAAAAACCTCAGATTAAACTCTAAAATTCTCACAATCCAAACATACTCGCACATTAACATCAACATGGAAACATTTTCTCGACCCAATTATGTTTGGAAAAATTCTAATTCTCAGAGGGTTACTCACTAACGCCAAGTCATACTTGACAATAAACCAACAATCTATGCTATCTCATTAATTGCTTAAACGATTAGATTACTTCACGATCTTACTCTTATTACACTACACCATCATATTTCACCTACGCAATCTTGTGAATTACTCAACCGCGTAATCTAGCAAACCGATCAAGATTTCTTTTTTTTGAAAATTCTAAAGTTCCACCGAAATGAATAAAAGAATTTGAATCACAATTCACTATAGGTTCTATTAGTTGCAACCATGCAGCTTAGCTTAGCCTCACGCACAAACATTCGCATAAATAAAATTCTATCCAAGAATTGTACACGAAATCAATTCATCCTCCAATGCTCATCAAATAATTTACGACCCAAGGTCTCACAACAACAATGAGTAAACACTTGAAAGACCCCCGAGAAACGAATCGGTGAATCCTTCCTCAAAAGAAAAGGCAAATGAAAACAATTTTGACCACTTAGAAAAACATTGACCACTCAAGTAAACATCGAACCAAGGAAATAGTCAATTAGGCATGGAACTCGGAAAACCTAAGGGAAAGTCAACAGATGAGGGCATAAGTCCCACAATAAGAGAATTCCAAACCTCAACCAATAAGAATAGAACATTGCTCTCTGAAACTGGAATAAATCTTATGCGGCCAAACAACAAGGTTAAGCACTCTTCAAATAAACTGCGAGTTACAAAATTTGAGTCCACACTCAAATACTTCGCTACACTCTTTCATTTAACAAAGAAACAATTTTCTTTGATTACAACCTGACTTGCCAACTCAAATAAACGAGTCTTTAAGATCAAATCACTTGAATAACTTAAGAACCAATAGAACTCTACAATACGTTGCTTTACTCAACAAATTTTAACTACCACATACTCTTGAACTCCAAAAGATTACTTAATTCAAAACTTGAATTATTTTCATTTAAGAGACATCACAAAAGGCAATCACATTTCTTTATATGTAAAAGGATCAATATCACCCTCACATTTCTGATCATTTTATTAACATCAAAATCATACATTCTTGGCAAAATTCAACATACCTCACTATCCCATCAATAAATTGTGATATCCCGTTAAGACAACAGAGAATTAAATGATTTAGAGACAAAATTAATAGAATTATTTATTTGAATATTAGAAATTTTGGGTTTTGAAAGAAACCTGGGCCTTCGGCCCATGGCCTTGTGGCCCATGTGGAGGGGCTGTCCAGCATTAAGGGGGATCAAATTGAGGTGAAACTTTAGCGGCCCTATTGTTTTTATTCCCCTTTGCCCTAACCTAGCAGCTACACCCCTCCACCCCCTATGAGCCGCCGCCACCCCCCTCCTTTCTCCCCTCCCTTTACTCCGGCCGCCACTTTGTCTCCTCCCTTTCCTCGGCAAGACAGTATGCCGCCTCCTCCGGCGCATGCAGCTCCTCCTCCCTTCAGACGCCTACCACATCGTACGCACACCTCTTGTTGGAGGCCATGGTGGCATGAGACGCAGCAGTTAGAAAAGCGGGAAGGCAATGACGAGGCGTGGCGGGCGGTGGTCGAGTGGATCGAACTCCTCCTCCAGGTCCTGCTCCAGATCCTCCGCGGCACGCCCTCCTGCGCCCAGCTCTTCTCCTTCGTCGGCTTCCGCTATCCCTCCTCTCCGCGCCGGCGGCCTCTAAGCCATCGCCGGAGGTGGCCTTCTTGCCGCTCCACTCGGAGATCCAAGCCAACGTGGCCCCTGCCCCGACGTCTCCACCCGAGCTCTTGGAGTGCCTCACGGCCGCCACCTCCCTCTCCGCGGCAGCGAGCTGCTGCTCGAGATCCTCGGTCCCGGGATCATTTACAGGGCGCTCAAGGTGTACTGGAGGGAGGAGGAGGTGCGGGTGGGTATCAAGGCGATAGCCACGGCGAGGATGACGCCGGGTTCAGGGTCGGGCTGTTTGTGCAGGTCATCCGTGCTCGCACCTTTGGCTCGCCGAAATTTCCACCCCCTTCCCCATCCGCGCTCGTTGCAGCAGGAATGAAGGTAGTGAAAGCAAATGCAGGGTATCGTTGCCGTCGCCGCCCCGTGCGCGTGTACATGGACGACTGCTTCGACTTGATGCTCTACGACCACTACAACGCTCTGCAGCAGGCGCGAGCACTAGGGGACGAGATCACCGTCGGTGTTATCAGCGACGAAGAGGTCACGACCATCAAGGGCCGCCGGTCACGCCGCTCCATGAGAGGTAATTGGTGATGATCCTTGTCTGCTCCTAGATGGTACTGATTGCGTATGCCCTTGCTAAAATGGCTGGCCGATATAAACAGAGTGAAAGAACTAAGGCTGTCCATGATGTTGATGCCCAGCTTGTTGTGAAAGGTGCTATGGAAGGCATAAATGGGACCATTTTGCCTATGGTGTCACAGGTAGTGGGAAGACCCACACAATGCATGGTGATCAGAATCGTCCTGGAATGATCCCATTAGCCATCAAGGATGTTTCAGCTTAATCCAAGATACTCCTGGGAGGGAAGTTTTGCTTCGCGTGTCATATCTAGAAATCTATAATGAGGTAAATGAGTTTGTTGGTACAAATCAAGACCCACTAATACCAATGTACAGCCTCTGGACTTGAAGTTCCAATTCCTTTTACTTGTGTCGTTTGTTGCATGGTTGATGCCTGAATTTGGTGAAGTGGATGAGGTGGGCTGCCGTGATCGCGGTGCTTCTGTCACCTGAGGTGGTGGTGAACTCCGGTGCTAGAGTTTTCCGTCGTTGACTTCCGTCTCACGGTTGAGGCAAGTGCAAGTATTATTACTGAGTTGTTATATTACATACTTGATGAATGCCATAGTTAAATGATGTTGCTTACCGCTTGGTAATGTTGATGAGCATGAGTGCCATAGTTAATGATAATGTTTTTTTATGACGTTGCTTATGTGATGAAGCTTACATGGAAATGTTTTCATGACGACGCGTGCTAATATTTATATGATGACGCTTATATGGTGGTGTTTACATGAGAATGCTTTCATGGCAATGTTTAAATGATGGTGTTTACATGGTAGTGGTGTCATGATTGATGGCATTGATGATGGGACAAGGTGAGCGATGAGACTACCTTGCTAATAATGACAATGATGAATCATGACAATGACAATGGACATGTGCATTTGCATCATGGCAAGTACCTTAGTGTTTCTATGATTATGACATGTTGTATGCTTGTGGTTGGTATTGTATTTCTAAGTACCATGTTAATATTTACTAGTTCGTATTCAATCCATTTGTGTTACTTCCATGAATAGAGAGCATGTAATTTCAATGTTCATATGTATAACATGCATTCATAATAAATGTTTCAATCCACGGGAGTGGATCATTATATAAGACCCATCAATTCCAAAGATGGGCACGTAAGACCCACCATTCCAATGTGGGTAGTTTGGGACACCTGACATTTAAATGTTCTTCAGATAGGCTTGGATCCCGCATTTTGTTAAATGCGGGCTTAGGTGAACACCGACGGGTGTGTCACCAGCAATACCGGTATTTGCATGTGTGTAGTCCCTTCATTTCGTCCAAATCATTCATTCCATTCATTCAAGTGTTCGTTCTGTGCTTATTTCATACACTTTAATGCTGTTGTTCATGATGTGATCGTTTATTTCCTTTGACTGCATATGATGCTATCATAAGAGATGGATTTGTGGTCTATAATGCTGTTGTTCATGATGTGATTGTTTAATCCCTTTGACTACTTATGTTGCTATGTTTGATTTACTATTGCACTTTGCTGAGTCATGGACTCACTCTTGCTGTTGGTTGTGGTTTTAGGTACCCCCTTACAAGAACGGCATGCATGGGAGGGAATAGATTTAAGTCTGGTTGCACCTTGGCACAAACAATTCACGGATGAATAATTTGGATGATGATTTAATATTTGAGAGTAATGCTTAATGGATTATTATGACTTATGCTTGGTATAATTTGTAATAGAGTTGATAGAAGATTATGGATGCCCTTTTGATTATGTTTTAGTTGTTTAGCATATTTTGGATGTCGTTGATGATTAGAGTATTGAATTGATGTTATATAAAATTGTTTGAACCTTCGGTATAGCCATCTATACAAAGGAGGTTCTCATTAAATTCATAAATAGACTTAGTTTTATTTGTTACTCTATTCTTTTAGTAGCATTCCAGGCTCATGTTGTGCTGGGGTGTTACATAAATTTTCCAAAAGAAACACAACAATCGTGACATGATATTTATATCATCACAATAGGATTGCAATAACTACTTGCTCTAGAAAAACAAACCTAGTGCTCAAGCCACAATGTTGAAACAAAACTCTGTTAACAAGATCATACTAGTACATGACAATCTCACAAATGTACATCAATATAAATCTCTTATTAGATTTCATCCATTTAACTCTTACTGACACTCAACGCCAATATAGCACACACTAAATGCACTCTAGCCATTACTATTAACAATTGATGATTATTTTAATCGTGGAAGCATTCATGGTCTTACCTCTATATGCAATCACAAAAATAGTTATGAGTATAGACTCACTATTCTACCTTAAGTTCAGAAATTAGAACGAAACACCTTCAATCTTCAATAATATAGAATACATAAGACAAGGCTTCACAAGTCAATACATTCACCTTCACTCATTTCTTAATACATATAACATTAGTTTAGCATGGCAAAATTAGGTGAATCAAGTATTTGAATGAGTTCGTCAAGTATCTCAGTAGAAGACATATTCAAGATTAATATTTACCAAGGCAACATTTAACGCATCCTTAACATAACCATGACTAGCGGTTAGAATAACCGGAAAAAAGACCTAGATTCCAAATCATCTAACAAAATTAGCAGATTACTCAAACTTAATGATCAAACTGGTTCATTAACATTCCACACTTCTTAAGAACCATAGGTTCTGAACAGATATGGATAGACTCCTATTTACCCTTTATCATGTATCAAATACAATGACATTTCAAATTATTCAATTTCACCTTCATGGATGTTAGTTAAGAATAAATGGTTTGCACTATGCTAACAACCCAACCTGGTAACTCATACCATAACAATTTATTCGTTCGGATATAATCTCTCACTTAAATAAGATAAGACAATCACAAAAGGATTTTAACACCTTCATTCAGCAAAAGAGAGACATTAAACTTCAACGCTCGGGGTAATCCAAAAGAAATACATAAGTCCAAAGCTTTTTACAGGTTAAAGAACTCGCAATAGAAAAACTTTCAGTACCCAGAATACCAAGCGAGTAAATGAATCAAGTTTTCCAATTAGAAGGGCAGAACTCCCATGAAAATATCAATCTCGCTGATAACCGACGTTCACACAAAACAACAATAGACTAGCAGTCAGGAGAACAAGTAATCGCTTTATGGAACCAGAAAAGACCAATGAAAACTCACCAGCTGCATTGTAAACACTAACTCAAGAAAACTTCATCAACCGCAATTGTAACCAGAATTGACCAAAATTCAAGCTCAAGGAAGAGAACAAATTTTCTAAAGAAACTCACCCTCAACACCTTTAACTATGATAATCGGGGTAACTACTTCTCTATTCTTATACCATGAACAGTGGTGTAACCTGGCAAAGCCCAGAGCTACAACCACGACCTCAACCTCATAACATCAACTATCATCACACATAACCAATAATATACTCACATAGGAGTATACAAGATCATCTCATAATAATCATAGAATAAATTCAAAGATATAAAAGATCATATCATATCATCGAGTAACAATGCAACATAAGGGAAACAGAAATGCATTGCTTGAACCATCACATCCCATCAGTGCACCAAGCAGTGTCAAGTTTTACGTTAATTATCCATTAACAAATTTTAAGGAATTAGTCTTACCTAAGTTGTCAACCTATTCACCATCGACCTAAAGCCCGCTCGATACCAACTTTAACACCTGGCTATTCGAAAGCCAAAATGTTACCTAAAACTAACATACAACCAAAATGCGGAAGAATTTAAATAATAACTTATCTAATAGTATAAAGAGGTCAACATATAATAGAACAAATGCAGAAATATAATCTGAATCCAAATAATTATATCAAAGGAGTAATCAAGAATCACAAGCGTTATTTAATCAACCATAATATGTAGAAAGTTATCATCCGTCATTAACCTCTATTTATTAAAATTCCTCACTTAATGAATGAAAGATAGGAATAAAATCATATTATTGAAACTTGAGTATTGTGAAATGAATGAAATATGTGTGTCTACTCCTCCCATGAATGCCATCAACAATGATCACCTAGAGTAAACAAACAAAGGCAAGAATGAGTCCAAGACTCAGCAAGTTCAAAGAATAAATGGAACTACACCGAATATGAATAATACAGTTTCATTAAGAACATGAACATAGAACTGAAAGAAACATATGAATGAATGGAATGAATGAACTACACTTCTGCTTATACCGGTATAGCCAATGACATACCCGTCGGTGTTCACATAGGCCCGTATTTAACAAAATATGGGGATCCAAGGCCCGTATGAAGAACGTTTCATACGGGGATCCAAATCTACGCACATTAGAATGGTGGGTCTTACGTGCCCATACTAGAATTGATGGGTATTTATTTTCCACTTCTGTGGAACAAACATGAACAAATGAATGGATGGAATGAAACATGAATAATGAAAGACATCCTCTCTTTCAACATAGATTAACGGATATGAAAGAAACATGAAGCATTGAATATAATCATGGTTCATAGAAATAACAATATGAATACATAGACACAAAGATTCATCGACATTAAGAATTACAATGTACTTGCCTTCGCGTATGCACGCTGTTAGTAGGCAATGAAGATGCCTCCAAACCCGAAGCCTCTCCGCCTACACAAGTAAGTACTCAAAATAAGAACAACATGGTACAAGACGCTACCCGCAACGTTCTACAACACTTTTCCGACAACCCAAGAATTAACTATTTGATCTACTCAAAAAACAGACCACACAATCACGTAAAACTAATCTGGATAGGATCCTTAAAACCTACATAACTTTCACTCCGAAAATCGTAAAAATGCAAACTCAGGTTGGCTGGAAAGATAACGGAAATATCTAAAATAACCTATTTGGTGGACATCCCGAATTCTGTCTGTAAATAACTTTAATAGATAGATGAATATCTTTTGTCAGAAACTAACCGACAAATCTGGATAGCAGCACGGTATTAGACATAATATCTAATTGGCTTAACCAAACTTAGTATTGTTTATCAATCTAGAAAGATAAGACAAAGGCCTACAATTTTTATAATGGGGATAAATTCTGATTCGGAGTTTAACAACATTCAATCTGTTAATTAAAATGACTGCGGTAAACTAATCGAGTTTCTGGACAGCAGTAAAGAATTTGTCGTAACTTCTAAACTACAACTCTGATTCAGGTGATCTCAGATTCTATGGAAACCTGACAAAAAATCCCACAACTCTCTAGGAGATATCAAACTCTAATTCGGCATTGAACTACAAGAAAACTGGCATATAACAGAGAGCAGAAATCTGCTTCTAATCACAGTCATAGCGACGAATCAAAAAACAACATGTACCAAGAATGAATTGAACTAAAACAGCGAGGAAGTGAATTGACACCCTAGAAGACACGTGCCCGCTGAGATCCCCGTGAGCTGCTCCTCTCCTCTTCTTCTCCTCTCTTCGTTCCCCTCATTCTTCTCCCCACGGTCAGCCACAAGCAACAGGGAAGATGGCTCCGGGGAGAGGAGGAGGTGGAGGCATTGTAGAATGGCTGCTACTATAGCAAAGGGTGGCTAGGGTTTGATCCCCCCTCCCTTGGCTTCTAATGGGCTGCCAGCCCACTCATGGGCCTTGGGCCACTATGGCTGGCTCCCCTCCTCTCAAATATGGGTTGGCGGCCCATTCCTCTCCTAAAATTCTGAATTTTCTATTTTATTTCTCTTAATTCTCTCTCAATTTTTGTTGCATTCGATAACGAATAATCGGGGTATTACAGATAAATTGATTTCTTGGAATAATGCTTGGAGAGGATTTGATTTAATAGAATGCTTGTCTTTGGAGCTAACTGATTATGATGTTGCAACTAGTAGAACCTATATTGATTTGTGGTCCAAGATTTTTTTTTTCATTTGATAGAACATTGTAATTATCGAAGGTATGTGAATCTTGATCAATTTATTCGAGTATCACAATTGGGTACTTTGCAAGGTTGAGTAGGAGAATTATGATAATTAATGGATAACAGAGATTGTTGAGTTATTGTCAGGTATGACTTGGCTTCAATGAGTAACCCTTTGACAGTTAGAATCTCTTTAAAGATAGTTTGGTCGAGAATATGGTTACATGTTGGTGTTAATGTTTGAGTATGTTTGGATGGTGGGAATTTTAGTCAACGGATTTGAGTGTTTCCGTATCAGCTACACCGAAATATATTTATAGGAGACTTAGAGATTGAAATGGGGCATGTGACTTATGCTAGAACCATGGTCGCTCCTTGATCATGTGTAGAAGTAGAAGAATAAAAGTGGATTCTAAATAATGTGTTGATCATTGATAGAATCCTTTAGGTGTAGCGGGTAAGTGTGTGTGCTAAGAATTTCAAGTTGATTGTCTTTAATGATTGAGATGATGTGATTGTGGATGAAATCTATGTTGAGGTGCATTGGAAATTATTGGTCAAAGTTATTCCGTTGGTAGAGGAGTTGGCTAGAGTATGTTTTTGTGGGGTCAGTAGAGTCTCTTTACAAAGTTGTGGATGATGTATTCGATTGGAGCATAGCATTAAGGTTGCCAATTCATGATAAATGAGTTAGTATGTTGTGCAATGCTTTGGAATCCCATGAATTAAGAGACAGTTTATTCTTAAAACAAAGGATTGAGAAAAGAATATTTTTTTTCGAGTAGTGAAATGCTCTCTTGATTCTTGTTTGAGTTGTGTTTATGATAGAGGTCATTTGCAATTTGAGTTGGCTTCATGTTGGCATGTGTGGTTCTTTCCAGTTCAGAAAGAATAAAGGAAAATGATTGTTTTGGTCATTCGAGTGATTTCACATTTGGTTTATGCGGTGTTTTTCTTCAATTGCCAACTTGGAAAGTGAAAAAGTTTTCATGATGAATCTTTTGATTTTGGATTGGAGTCTTTTGGAGGAAGTCGGTTATAAGAGGGTTGCATTGTGAATCCTTTCGCTTCTATTGGGTTCGATTGTAAAGGAGTTTGTTTAAAAGGAGTTCGTTTGTGTGTTTCGGGTTAAAGAAGACGCTCCTTGTTAAGGTGAAGAGATCGATTGAGAGATGTAACAAGAGTTTCGTGTGTTGTGTAGGTTGTATGGTTTGGTACCAAAGGAAAGGTTGGTTCAAGGTACATTGGTTTTGTTTTTCGAAGTTATGGGATTTTGGAAGATCTCGTATCACTAGGATCGTGTCGAGTCCTAACGCGGCGTGCACAACATTTTGTATGACCCGATGTCGTAGGAGTACTTGAGAGATCTGGAGTGTGAGGTTTTGTTAGAAACGTTGACCAATGAGTAAGACTGTATCTTCGTGTCCTGTCCGTTGAGTGTACCTAGAGAAGTCAGAGAGAGTGTTGAGTTATAGACAGGGGTATACGTCAAAGTGTTGTGGTTGCGTCAGTCTGAGAGGAAGGTGATGTGGGCATTGGAGTCTTACATGCGCGAGCAATATCTAGACTTGCTCACGTCGGGTACATGTTAATTTAATGTTTTGTTTCAGTTGCAGTTGTCCTTTCGTGAAGATCGATGAGTAGAATTCGGGGTCGAATTCTGTTTAAGGGGGGTAGAATGTAATATCCCGCTTAAACATCAATAATTTGAAATTAAGAAATTTGAGTATAGTAGCTAAAATTCAGAATTTTGACAGAGTTTTGGGGCCGCCAACCCATAGTCACGGGGGAAAGAGTTGGCCTTAAAGGCCCATGTCCCATGGGGGGCTGGTAGCCCACATGAAGGCAAGGGAGGGGCGATCAAGCCACAAAACCCTAGTATGCTATAGTGCTTCCGCACCCTTTCGGATTCCCTTTGCCTAGTCTTTTACTCTTGCGATTCAGGCAATACCGGGTAGTAGATCGATTGTGTACAGTTTGTAGTGCGCTGTAGGTTTGAGATCTGCAATTGCGAATTTGGTTTCATCACCTGCAAGAGTTTTGTAGGAAATGTCTTTAGCTTTTCATAGAATCCTGAATCACGTCATTTGGATGAACGGATCTTGAGTTACGAATTTTACAACACTGCTGTCCAAGAGTTCTATCAAGATTCTAGAAGGTTGTATTAATTAGATGATAAGAATTAGTTAATGAAACAATTAGAGGATCTCACCAACATGAATACTGTAGGTGATTTCACAAGGTTTCCAAAGAGCTAAAGAATGTAATTTTTGGACAAAGATACTGAGAGTTATGAATATTTTAGTTCTGTTGTCTAGAATATCCGCTGATTCGGCAAATGTAATAATTTATTTAGTAAAAATAGTAAATAACAAAATTAGGGAAGCTGGCCAACTAGATTAATGTGGGTAATTCTGTAAGTTTTCCATAAAGTCTAACACCATTTTTTAGTAAACATAAGAAAAGATATGATTTTTAGAAGAGGATCGCCTGTTTGGGGACGTAACGATGTTCATGGGAAACGATGTTTTGGGTTGCGCTAGGCAGCGTAGACGATTATATAATTTTTTTTTATATAATGTTGTATGCTCTAAAATGTCCCATTAGTGTGGTTATTAAACTGTTCAGGTACGGGTGTGAATCTAGGGATAGCATCCTCTTGCCATCATCCTACTCCACCTTTGTTAAGCCAAGTACGTGAGTGGGTAGAATATATTTATTGGTATTTCTGGAGTGTTAATGTGTTGCGATTGTGAATTCTTATTCATAGCATTACTATTGATGTTACATGCATATGTTGGTTAGTATTTATTGAATGTTAATGCTTGCGAATGTGAATTGTTATTCATACCCTATAGTTGTTGTTATATGCATATGCCGATTAAGTGTAGTGGCTCATGTGGATCATTACACTATCCTTGAGTCTTGGACTATGTGGTAGCCAAGCGCTGATATATTTTAGGTCCCCGTCATATATTAGACGGCAGAGGTCTCCACACTCGTGGAGTGTGGGCTTGAGGTCCCTGTGCTAGAAGGCACCGCAGAGGTATGTATATGTATCTCACGGATGCATACTCCGTGACACCTAGTATATGCAAAAGAGAAATTATATGGCATAGTTAGTTGAAATGTTGTGATTTTATTGTGGATGATTAATTGAGATAGAAGTAAAGTTTGTTTATGAGATTTGGCAAATAAAACTAGAGGAGCAAAGGTTAAGTGAGACCACCATAAAACTTGCTTTAACCTCTCTTCCCTGCTCTTTAGGTCTGAAAGTTTCAGATCTGATCCCTCGCTTTAGGTGACCACTTTCCCTCATTGGTGGTTGGTAGTCTTTCGTACTACCGGAAGATGACGTGTTGCTCGATATGTCGGAAGTACCTTCGAATCAAGAAATGAATGTTTAAGCAAAGCAATGGAAAGGTTAAACAAAGCAATGGAAAGGAAAATGTGCCAACACGTCATGTTAATTCGTTAGGAGCTTCCAGCACTATCTTTGAATAAAACAAGATAGTAGATGGTGCATTTTGTTAGAGTTGAAAGGACCGCCTAAGAAACACTTGTCAGAAGGATCATAGAAACCCCTCGACATATCTTCCCTCTATAGGACCTAAAACTTATGAAGGACCTCACTTGATTCGGAATTGAGTTCGGCTATGCATTTAAATTTGAATTGTGACCCCTTGACCAAACCCAGCTCTAGGTTTGCCTCAGCCTTTCGTTCTGACTTCCGAACTACCGGAATCTCGGGATGAGATTCTATTTAAGGGGGTACATTTGTAATAGCCCAAGATCCATAAGTTGGATTAGTTAAGCATCTAATGTGCATTTGTGAAATTTTGGAATTTTTAAAACTTTTTGTTGCAAAGCAAAAATGTTTCAAGTGTTGGAATATTTTAGTTGGATTCTATCTTCTCTGATATGCTTGAAATTTTTCTTGAATTTTTGGAGGTTATTTGGGTACCTATTTAATTTGTTTGTTCAAATTTTGAATTTGAATTTAAAACAAAATACTAATAGGTAATAAAACAAATGGAATTGATAATTGATAATTAAAAATCTAAAGTCAGCATAATTATTCTAAATATAAATTGAGGAATGTGAGGACCCCTGGGTTATTTTCGTAAGATCGAGGGCTTTCCGGTCTTTTGGAAATAACTCTAGGCCCCAAGTAAATTAATTCCAAATTAACACTATCTAAGTGAGAGGACCTGGGTGAAACTAGAGCCCCGGTGACCTTGCACACCGCTCCTCATGGATCTTTGCATGGTAGCCAGCCCCAATCAACCGAATACACACTTAAACGAGTTAAAAGGAATTTAAAAACAGCGGTATGTGTCCATCTTTGTTCCCAAGATCAGCGACCAACATGTACATACCCTCATTCAATGTCAATCAAAAGTCATACAAAGCATACATTGATATTACAAGTGGCATACAACATAATAGCTAAAGTCTACAACTATAACAAAGCGGCCGAGTGGCCAAATTCAAATAATAACATTAAGCAGTAGCAGAAACAAGTAAACAAACCAAAAGAGTCCAGCAAGGTGTGCCCCATAACCCAAGGCAATCGACTGGGAGATAGAAACAACAATATTCAAGAAGGCCACCAAAATCAGCACTAACAAACTCGTCAGCGTAATATCATCTTCACCTACATTTGCAGCAACTAGGTTAAGTACAATTGTACTCGCAAGTCTTACACAAAATAAAAGTATTTATGCTAGAGGATATTCAAAGGATGGCTTTAGTGGCTTAGTTTTGTAGAAAACGCAACAATTTTTTCATCCTACACATGCTAGTTTACAATTGCCATTTTGTAAACAGATTTTTCACAAAAAGTAAACATGTGACATAAATATAAATGTAACACCCCAGCCATACAAAGGCCTGGAATGCTACTAAAATAAGTAAATTTAAACATATCCAACCTAAAACATCTTACAAAAAAAATTCGGCAGAACCTCCTTTGTATAACTAAGTATACCGGAGGTTCCAACAGATGCATATATTATTAGCAATAACTAAAAATCCAAAGTTCATCAAAGCATTCTTTAACAATTAATTCAGCTAAAATATAAGCAAGCATAATCAAAATCTACCGCTCTCCTTATTACAAATAATCAAATGCATTCAAGCGTAGCTAAGATAAATCCTAAGCAGGTTTGCTTATTATTAAGGTATGAACTAATGACAATCATCTTTAAAGAATGTGTGGTAGTGTGTGCGCCCTTAACAATCCTACTCCCTCCCATGCATGCCGTTCTTGCAAGTGGTACCTAAAACACAACAAAAACAAGAGGTGAGTCCAAAGACTCAGCAAATATAATAAATGGCATCAACAACGTACAAACACGTAAGTCAGCAATTAAACCTCGCAAATCCACATATCAACCATCTCACACACACATGCTATGCAATATGCTCAAAAGATGATCCTCTTCCTTCTCTTTCCCTTTTGCATTTTACCGGTAATGCAAAGTGTGCATCCATCGATGCACACCCATGCCTGTACCATTGGGTACAGGGACCATTGCCCATACTCCACGTGTATGGGGACCTAAGCCCATGCTCTTCAAGCATGGGGACCTTTAGCCCGTCATTAACATGACGGGGACCTCAAGAGTTGCTTGGTCATCACATGACCAAGTCTTCAATAAGCCAACATGATGCATATGTATGAATTTCTCAAATTAACAAACATGCATCCGCAACAATATTGCATATGAAAATCATGTTCATACTCCAAAGCTCATAAACATGGTCATCACAACTAATGAACAACCAAATTTAACATATAACTCCTATCTCTAGCAATAATGCACAATACCAGCTATGCCATCATCACATCTCATGAGCACACAATTTCTCATAACATAAACCAAGCATTGCCATTCATCAATATATATAATAACCATCATTATACTTGCCTTAACCGCGAGAGAGTAAGGGACGCGCAGAAGATGCCGCCCCCGGGACCGGTCCACCACCTGAGTAGTTATTATAATGCACACTAATATGGCAGTAGTGGACCAAAACAAAGTATACAACAACAATCACTAACTTGCAAGAGCGTCTAACTCGATCCCAACCCCAAATCCTACACGTCGATCTGTCCCCTCGGTGGATAGTCAACTTCTAAAATTCATATCTATTGCTACAGAAGTCCAATTAAGGTTTTCTTAGACTTTCTGGAAAGCTAATTAAATTATTCAACTAAGTCTAGTTTGTGAACCTCTCTGAATCGGCCAAATAATACCTCTACCAAGCCAGTTAATAAAACATCGATTTCCCGTCAGGCTCTCTGGACAGAGCACTAAAAATGCCATAACTTTCAGTACGCGTATCCAAATCTCGTGTTCTTTAGCTTTCTGAAAAGCTGAGACAATTATCTAGAACTTTGGTTATATTGAGCTTCTCTGATTTCCCCTTTAACTAATCGTTTCAACCAGATTACTAAAACCTGTCAGAACACCAACGATTCTGCAGAATAGTCCCACTAATAAAATCATAACTTCTGCTAGAGGGGTCCAAATTACGTGTTCTAGCCCTTCACGGAAAGATGGCGACGTCCTCTACAATATCCTTAGAGACGTCCTGGACCAATTCTGCCATTAAACACATCAACAACCCGATTCTCTCTAATCTATCCTGAGCAGCCCTAAATACCGACATCACTAGAACGTCTAATCGAACACCTAATCAAAGGAGAACAAAAGTTACCAGGGATGAGCTGCTGGAGATGACGAGCAGCCCTTGAACCCTTCCTCTTCCCTCTCCTCTTTCCTCCCTTCCTTCCTCCTTCTTCCTCCTTGGCCGTCTAGACTGCCCGAGTGATCGATTCCTCCTTCCTCCAAGTGGCCGGCAGCACCAAGGCCTCCTTCCATGGCAGCAGGGGATCTCGTCGGAGGGGAAGGCGCTGCTGGAGGAGCACCAAAGTGGTGGCCAAAGGGAGAGAGGGATTGGGGGTGGCGGCTACAAGGGGAGGAGGGGGAGTAGTGGAGAGGCGGCTAGGGTTTGGGGGGGGAGAAAAGGGGTGCCTCCCCCCCCCTTGGCCGGCCACCTAGTGGGCCAAAGACCAGGCCCAAGTTGCCCAAATAACGCTGCAAACCCCTTCTTTATCTGTGTAATTAACTATTTACCAATCGATCCTTCTCCTAGATCAAGTTCTATATAGTTCTTCTCTTTGAATAATTCATTCGCTCTTGAATTATTCTCTCTCAAATCATTCTCTCTCAAATCCTAAATTGGAGTATTACAATAAATTAATAAACAATTAGATCAAACAAATACCAAAGTGGCAGCCTACTTTGATAAACTAAAATGCATGATTACACGTTCATGCCGAATACCAAGTTGTAACACTATCAATTTTAATTCAAAGTCTAACAATAATGACTCCGGATCCAAGTGATAAATGCAGAATCGTGGGCTACGACTATTCGAATAGATTTACACCCTATAGGGGAGTACTATTTACCCACATAACTCGATTAGCCCATAAGCCTCTGGATGATGACACACTTCCTAAGGTTGTAACACCCTGGCTATTCGGAAGCCAAAATGCTACCTAAAGGACTAACATACAACAATCTCAAGGAAGAACTTTAACAATAACTCATCAACTAACATATAAGGATCAACATCTTTTAAAACCTAAGCAGGAATTAAAACTGAATCCAACAACAGTTCACAAATTCCAATTATTTAAGTCTACTGAATCCACTAAGATAATCATATCAAACGAATGATCATGGAACATAAGCAGTTAATTAAACAACCTTAACGTAGAGAAAGATATCAACCAACATCAAACTCCATTATATTACAGTCCATCACTTAACAAATGAAAGACAGAATCAAGTTCTATTATTGAAACTGGTGTAAGGTGAAATGAATGAGTAGTGCGTGTCTATTCCCTCCCAAGAGAATCATCACCAACGATCACCTAAAAATAAATAAACAAAGCAAGAATGAGTCTAAGACTCAGCAAGTACATGGATAGCTGGACATACCACAAATATGAAAAAGACAACTTCATTAAAGAATTTGAACGTACACTGTGAATGAATACATGAATGCATGGAATGAATGGAATTAATGAAAAATGGACACGCCCCAAGGCTTATACGGTAATACAGGGAACACACCCGTTGGTGTTCACCTAAGCCCGCATTTAACAAAAATACGGATCCAAATCCCGTATGAAGAACGTTTCATACGGTGTCCAAATCTACCCACATTGGAATGGTGGGTCTTACGTGCCCATCTTTGGAATTGATGGGTCTTATAATCCACTCTCGTGGAAAGAACATGAAAATGGATGCATGTAATGAAATATGAACTATGAAAGACATCATGTCTACACTTGGAATTAACACATAAGAAAGGAACATAAAATTTGAACATTCTCATGGATCACGTAAAAGCACAATACGAACATCAAGCATCCAAAGAATCATAATAACATCAAAGTACTTGCCTTAACCGTGAGACGAAAAGATGACGACAAGACGGCTTTCAACCCCGGTGCTCACCAACACCGGCAACCGTAAAGTATACTAATTATACTAAACAAGAGTGCTCAACAAAGCGATAGAACATAACGAGAGCGATCGCTCTGAACATAACACAAAAACTAGCAATTTCACCCCGACTCTAATCTGTCCAATCTGGGTTCTCAAAGAAAAATCCATAACTTTTGAGTCCCAGCCCAAAAGTTATGAATCCAAGTTTCCCAGACTTTACACGAGCTTAGCTACAACTTCCCGGTGATCGATAGAACAAATTACCCCATCTAAGCCCTTGATTTTAACCCCGAAGACCGTTCTGTCATCTTCGGTACTTTCAACTTGTGAAATTCATAACTTCCATTTGGTACAACCAAAATCAATGACCTAAACCTTTCTGGAAACTACAAGGAACTAGCTTCCTGAATAAAATTATTTCAATAATTCCCAAGGTGCAAGAAAAGTCGCTAACAAGTTAATCTTTCTACTGTCCACAACAGAGAGACAGATTACAATAAGAACTTCAAAATTCATATCTTTCGTTCTACAGCTCCAAATTGGATGTTCTTTAATGATCTGGAAATATAATACCAAGGCCTACAAATTTAATAATATGGAGAAGTCCTGATTCGGAGCTTAACAATAATCAATCTACTAATTAAAATGACTGCTGAAACGTAGCTAAGATTCTGGACAGCGGTAACGAACATATCACAACTTTTGATCTACAACTCCGATTAGGGCATTCGTTAACATTCTGGAAAGGTTATAAAAATTTCTACAATAACCTTGTTGGGTGAAAACCCTGAATATTCTATTATCATAATCATATGTTAGGAGACAACTTGACAGATCAATCGCGTAAGAATTCTGGACAGCAGAAACTAAAACTATCATAACTTTTGATCCATACGTCGGAATCAGGTGTTCTTGGTGGCCACGAAAAGCTAAGAATATTATCTAAATATCTCTAGAAGAGGGAAACCTCCAATTCGGCTTCTAATAACTCGAAACTGCCCACACAATCTACTGGACAGAATTGAATCTTTAACAGACAGAGTTCGATCCAATCAATTCTAATCGAATTCACATCTACGACTAATCAAACAATGAAAATGACATTCGTTACCCTTGGAGACACGCGTGCCCGCTGATTTCCCCCGCTAGATGCTCCTCTCCTCTTATTCTCCTCTCTCCCTCCACCTTTCTCCTTGGCCGACAGCAATGGGAGAGCACCACCAAGAGGGGGCTAGGGTTTCTCCCTCCTTTTAATATTGGCCGGCCCCTCATGGGCCTCCTGGGCCAAAGCCCGAAGCCCAGGTTGCCAAAGAATTGCAGATTTCCCCTTCTCTAAAGTCTAATTTCTCTTTTCACTGCTTCCTTCATTAGACTAAGTTGGAGTATTACAGAAAAAAAAACCCTTTTTTGTTTACTCTCCTTCCTTAGAAACATTCGGGGTATTATAAAGGTATGCCGGCCGAGGTGTAACACCCTGGCTATTCGGAAGCCAAGATGTCACCTAAATAATCTAACATACAACCATAATGCGAAAGAATTTGAATAATATATCATCTATTGACATAAAGAGATCAATATTTAATAGAACCATGGCATGAGTATAGTCCGAATTCAAGCAAAAATCAAAAGGGTGATCGAAGATCACAAGTAGTACTTAATCAACCATAACATAGAGGGGGTTATCAACCACATCTAACTTTACTTATTACAGTTCATCAATTAACGAATGAAGGATAGAACCAAGTCCTATTATTGAAATGAAATATGGTGAAGTGAACGAATAGTGTGTGTCTACTCCCTCCCAATAGAGCCATCATCAACGATCACCTAAAATAAACAAACAAAGCAAGAATGAGTCCAAGACTTAGCAAGTACAGTGAATAAGTGGACATATAACAAATATGAACATAGCACAGAATGAATATACGAATGAATGGAATGAATGGATTGAATGAATTGAATGGACTGCACACATGCTTATACCGGTATAGCTAGTGAAACACCCGTCGGTGTTCACCTAAGCCTGCATTTAACAAAATGCGGGGATCCAAATCCCGTATGAAGAACGTTTCATACGGGTGTCCAAATCTACCCACATTGGGTTGGTGGGTCTTACGTGCCCATACTGGAATTGATGGGTCTTATAATCCACTCCCGTGGAAGGAACATGAAAATGGATGCATGTATTGAAATATGAATTATGAAAGACATCATATCAACACATATAACGCATAAGAAAGGAACATAAACTTTGAATATTCTCATAGATCACAGAAAAGCACAATACGAACATCAGCATTCAGCATTCACTAATCATAAGAACATCAAAGTACTTGCCTTTCGCGTTGCGACACGTTAGTTAGCAATGACGGTGCCCCTAAACCCGAAGCCTCTCCTCCTACACATGTAAGTACTCGAAATAAGAACAACATGTTACAGGATACTACCGGTAACGATCTACAACACCCTCCTGAACACCCAAGAAATAGCCATTTACCCTATTCTGAAATCAAGCAACACAACCACAGAAACGAATCTGGATAGCGCCATGGAATAAACCATAACTATTGATCTGAAACTCGGAACGAGGTGAGCCCAATTCCTAAAGAAACTTAACGAACATATCTACAACATTCTAGTTGGAGAGATAACCCAATTCGGCCAAAATAAAATGCTAACAGGCAGATGAACTTGAAAGACAGATTCTGCCTAGACGAAACGGATAGCAGTAAAGAACAGATCACAACTTTTGATCTACAACTCCGATTAGGGTCTTCTTTATCATTCTGGAAAGGTTATGAAAATTAATAAAACAACCTAGTTGGGTGGAAACCCTGAATTTGCATTTAACATAAACATATCTTAAAAGACAAATCGACAGATCAATCTCGTCAGAATTCTGGACAGCAGGAATGAAACGATCATAACTTTTGATCCGTATGTCAGAAATAGGTGTTCTTAGCGGCCACGGAAAGCTAAAAACATTAACTAAATATCTCTAGCAGATGGACATTTCAAATTCGGCTTCTAAGAACCCAAAATCGACCACGCAAGATACTAGACAGAATTGAACATCTACTGGCAGCAAAACGATCCAACCCAATTAATCGAATTCGCAACTAATCCTCATCAAACAGCGAGAAAAGCTGTTCGTTACCCTTGTAGAACCCTAGGAAGATGCTGATCAAATACCCCGAAGAAGATCTCTTCTCATCTCCTCTCTTTCTCCCCTCTTCTCCTTCCTCCCGATGGCCAAAGACAAGGAGCAGAAAGGGGCGACATGGAAAGAGTGGCTGCAGGGAGGGGAGGATTTGCTGCAGTGGTAGCATGCTACAGTAGCCATGAGCTACAGTAAAAAGTGCCTAGGGTTTTGTTGCCCCCTTCTTAAACCAACTTCCCACTTGGACCAAACAACGTGGGTCGAAAGCCCAAGATTAATTCTCCTCTAAAAAAAATCTGATTTCTCTTTTTAATTCATGTTAAATACCTTTCTCATTTCAATTAATTCTCTAATGTTAAACAGGATATTACATAACTGCTGTTGGATACTTTCTTTGTTAGGAGAAATTCGAAATTGAATAAATTCCCTCTCCTGAATAATGTTCTCTCTATTTGATATTCGGGGTATTACACGGGGAAATCGAGATTCGGTACTATTTAGCAAGAAAGCCCTATTGAGATAAGTCCCCCTTACGAGATGAACCCCATACTTAGTACAATCTACGGATAGCGCTTACTAAGCGGGCACGCAAGTTGTGTTGGAAATACTGATACAATGTAAATAAAGAAAAATAGTTCTCCTATGCACATTTTAGAAAATTGCATAGGCTCCTACGAACAAATGATCGAATACAAGTGTCCTCACACCACCATGGACTTAACCCAACAAAACCTTCCCCTTACTTGACCAAGCCGGTTCCCGACCCCAGCGTGTGGTAGCACGAGTTGTACATGAATTAACGACATCACCAAAGTTTGGACCTTGTTAGCCTAGACAAGACAACCATAAAACCCAAGTCTCGTGCATAATAGCACCCACACTAACATCCACTTTTCCAGACCCAATCACTTTTGAAATAAACAAAGTTTAACTTAAGTGATATATGCGAAGATCTGGAATAAAATGAAGATAAGAAAGTTTTGTGTCTCCCATAATTGACGGGTTACTCCCGACAATCGATCTACCACAAAACTAGACTCGCATGGCTAAGCAATCCCATGTATAATATATATTTCACACAACCTAACTTAAGCATATAAGTACTAGATTAATTCAAGGATAACATCATGAATAGGACATAACTAACTACACATCACAAAAATATCGACATAACAAAAATAGCATGCAAGCAATTATTATTGCACTAACTTATCAAAAGCTAGGATCAATATGGTGCAAAAGAAACTTCAAATGATGCTTGCCTTGCTAGAAGTCTAGTTTCTCGCTTTCAGTTGTGTAGTCATTAACGTCGAGCACTTCAGATTATAGAGAAAAACAACATCGAATAAACACCAAGAAAAGCTAAAAATTCAAAGTGCTCAAAAGCTATATCATGATGTTATATGAATTTAGGTGAAAGGACCATTTCATTTGGAGTTTGTATGCGAAAGTAGTAGTCATTTGAAAATCAGAAATTGGATTAAATGCTGAAAATCCATTCTCTGTAGCTTTTGTCCAAAAATTGTGATTTTAGCAAAAATTTGCAGAAGTGTGGTGCATATAAAAACCACAAAATGGATAGAGAATAAAATTATATGAACAACACAGCTGGATTCATCTCATTTGGAGTTCATAAGAATTTTCTACAAATTTTCAAAGATAAAAGAGTTTTTAGCGTAAAAATATTAATTCTTTTCTGAAATTTTCTAATGCATTTAATACTCTTTACACTCAGCCTATTATAGCCTCGGTCATGGACATGTGGGGTCACTAATGGCTCACTAATCGATCTACTCATATCCATACCACCGAACTTACTTGTGAACGACCTCTACCAATGCAATCATATATGTGCATGTACGATCAATTAATAATCTTTTACCTACTAATCCATCTGAGGGTACAAATCTATCAACTCGAAATATAAGACTTAACTACTAATTACACAGCAAACCAAATATTTATCCGCAATCAAATATTCCATTCTTCCTTCTCCCAATCCTAGCACAAATGACTCACATGACTATTACTTAAGACATCCGATCAATTTACTCATGATTAAATAAATTATCCGAGTCAACCTCCATATCTCATTAAATATCATCACATAAGCTATTCATCAAGTAATAAATCATAAAATCCTTATGCGTCCTATCTCCTAAAACTACTAATCCAATGTGAGAAGAAACCTCCAATTAATTTATCCTCCAAAGATCACCACTTGCTTCAATGCGACTTCAAAACAATATCGTCCGATCAAATAATCAACTCATATATTTAACGTAGCATCTATCGATCAATAAGATACATATTCCGCTACCATGATATAACTATTCATATCTACCGACATACATCACACGATCACGCCTACGGATAATTAAGACTTAACCAGAGAATTACCCCGATCTTAAGCAACAAAATCATTTTTACAATTAAACATGCAAGATTAGTACAATGCTATGCTTATGATGATAATGCAACATAGACCATTAATTATCATAAACGTGGTAACAAAATTTTTGCTAGGAATATTACCACAGCACTAGGTGGGTGAAATATCACCAGACGTCATCTTCTCGGCACTCGTTCGCGTCCGCTCAGCCGTAGTCGTCGCCGACTCGTCGGCATCCACATCCGCCGTAGTCGTCAGCGAGCCCTTCCGCGTCTGTGTGCCACCCGACTTCTTGTCACTCAATCATGCTCCTACTAGCCAAGATGACTAAGTACTAGCCTACATGCAAACTGACCACTACTAATATGCGAACCATATCTAGCACTTTTACTAGCATGGACTCGGCCAACTACTAGGCATCTAACACACTAACAGACACTACTACATGTAGACAAAAACAAACCACTAACTACTCTGCTTTTTGCTCCAAGACTCAACGACTAGAAAATCATGCACATATTCAACTACATGCGCCATGCGAACGTAACTCATGCGGGTAATGCATATATGCAATTACTACTTGTCAAGAGTTAGTCCAACAATAGTCGCCTAAGCACCGATGCGCGCCTAGCCTCTGTTGGAAATCTTTATTGATCTCCTATTTCTCTCTCGGTTTGTGTCCCTCACGAAGACACACACCGAATGGGAGCAAGGACTCACTCCAAAACTACATTGCGACTACTATTCTTCTTCTCTTATTCAATCCACTCAACGAGTTGAAAACATGGTTTAAATAACACGAGCAAGGATCGGATGCATGCATGCAGTCCAAACAACTCGACCGCTTCCTCTTGAGCCAGTGCATCACGACTTCACTAGCTACGCACATCACCTATTACATGCAAGCACAGACCTATTCTTGTGCCATATACATTGTGGCCTTATGACTCGCCCATCAAACAACTAAAACATCTACATGCACTTAACTAACAAACGACACTTAACATGCATGCAACGTGCAAAGACTACTTCCTTGGTGCATGCAACTCTCTCTCTGTACATAGAATAAACCACTAAACATGATGAACACTTAGCATGACCAGATTAATTCCAACACCGCTTGACCCATGGCGCCGCCAATGCAT
Organism: Phyllostachys edulis; assembly: GCA_036346405.1. NCBI lineage: Eukaryota > Viridiplantae > Streptophyta > Magnoliopsida > Poales > Poaceae > Phyllostachys > Phyllostachys edulis. The sequence goes on from JAYEVD010000076.1 coordinate 41,291, forward strand.
GCACACATTGGTCGCCCACGGCCTTGCATTGCCGTCTTGCCGCATCTTGGCCGCCGCACAAGGCTTAGCGTAGCTCCTTCGCCTCGGTGCCAAGCTACTGCCAATGAACAAGCTGCGGCCAAGCTAATGCCATCGAGCCCGACCGCATGCCGCTGCCGCATGCTTCGCCACGGCATGCTTGCGCAATCTGCGCCTCCGCGCCAACGCTGCCCCAGCTACTGGCCATCCAACGGGCCACCGCTGCAGCAGCTCGGTGAAGCCCGTGTCGCCTTGCCACTGGCTGCGTCAAGCTCTCGGCTCGGTGCCACCTACACCGCTGCTACCTCCTTCTTCCCTCTCCAAAATGCTTGAACAACTGTGCATGTAGATAATGTTTGGATGGATGGAAAGCTTGTGTGATTGTGAATGCAAAGGCATAGCATGCATTGCACGATTGTTGATATTGGATGGTGATTGGGAAGAGAGATGGTGGGAGCTTGAGCTAGTGGAGAGAAAAATGGTGTTTTGGTGTGTTGGGGAAGAAGTGGTGTGGGGAGGAGAGATGGAAACGAAAATGACAGTGTGGTGTGGGGGCTTTCGGCTGGGGATAAGGAAATGGGCAGTGGCATACTTTGTTGGGAAATGGGAAGTTTGGTTGAGGGATTAAACAAATAGGGATGTAGATGGTAGTGGAGAGGAGTTCGGTTGGGTTAAGAAAATGGCAGGGATGGGTTGTGTTGTGTTCGGCTGGGCTCATGGTGGGGAATAAAGAAATGGCAGGAGGAATAAGGAAATGGGCAGTGGCATACAGTGAAGCTGGAAGAATGGCTGTGTGTAGTGGAGGTGAATAAAATAATGACTAAAAAACAAAGGTGGCAGTAGGGAGTGAAAAATAAATGGTAGTGGAGAAAAAGAAATGGAGATGGGTTAGGGAAAAGAATTGGGAACGAAAGCGACTTGTCTGCTTCTTCTCTCCTCTGGCGAAATTGCTCAAACTGTCATGCATGCGAAAACTACTCGTAGAAATGGATTGCTCTCGAGACGACAATCGCAACGGTATAACATGCGTTGCACGATTTGTGGTTTTCGGTTGTGATTAAGAGGAGAAAAGTTGGGGAAAAGAAAGGACACGTAGGCGTCTACTTCATGATCGATTGAACCAAAAAATATGGGGACGATACTAATGTATGCATGACAACAAGATTTTTGAAAAGCATGCAAAAACAAGAAATAAAAATAATTTATTTTTTAAAAGTGGTCTTTCAACAATTTGATTTAACTAAAATGCAACCTTTTAATTAATTCAATTTGATTTTAAAAGCAACATTTTAATTAAACACCATAAAATTTTTAAAACACAGTCAAATATTTAATAGATCACCAAATTAAATATTAACATCCTGATTTTGAAAATCGGGGTGCTACAAAACTCCCCCCTTAGAAGAATCTCGTCCCCGAGATTCGGATGGAAAAGAATAGGGCAGAAAGGCTTGGTCACTTTGTTAAAATCAAATCTTCTTTCTAAAGACCGAATGACTCGATCTTGAGCCAATGCCACTACTATCTCAACACTTTTGGTTTGGCAACTTCTAATCTTTGTACATCCAATTATAATCCACTAATCATATTCAATCTATAGCAAGCATACTCCAATCTATCGTTCCACAATTTATACAATAACCATCAAAATCGCTTGCTTTGATGTAATCTTCCAAACCACCGTAAATTTCTAGGTTTGGTTTGATTTCCAAAAAGGACACTGATTTACTTCTAAATTATAACAATGCATAAGTGAGCACAAACATCTATTAATCCATTCTTACAGTATAAATCATGGTTTAACTCCAACCTCGATCATATTCTCAGGAACACTAATAATCCTAAGTGAAACCACTATATTGCTCACGTATTCCATTACACTTGCTTTATAAATTTCTATTATAGGGTATCTCCAACATAACTCTCAAATCATGAGCACTAAAGAACCGTATTTCAATGCCTATAACCATCCATAAATTATTTGTTGATTTTCAGCAATTTTTCTCACTACAATTTCAATTCCTAAAAGAGGGTATGTCCATATGAGATCAAATTGCATCCTTAAGCAATGTCTCTATATTTTTGCTTCTCAATACTTCTGTTAGCATAATCAATCTACCTACAATAACCAATCCACCAAATACTTCCAATCAATCTTTTAAGGTCTAATCCACACATCCCTACCGTAGGATCTAATCAATCACTAAAATCAACACAATTATCCCGGGTCAAAGATATACCTCCTTTATCCATAGTCAACTTCGACCTAGGTAAATCAAATCATCAAAAAGGTCATCCATCTATGGTGAGTTTGTAATCCAACCATAATCCAAATAGTCTGAATCACTAACTTTGTCCAGATCAAGTTATCACAATAATTTTCTCGTTCAATTCAACAATATTAACTCGATGTCTTCCATAGTCTACTTACCCTAAAGCATTATCTAAATCCACCGCCACATTTAATCATCCCTAATTAATCTAATTATATCATCACGGGACAACTATTCCCTTAAAGATAAATCCCATATTCAATCCTTGTTGCCATCCACTATATGACCATTCAATCACCTAATCATTCTCCATCTCTAGTAGTATTACAATCCGGTCATATACTCAAATATAACTTCACAAATCTCAAATGATCATCATAAGCATCCATCAAAATTTATAATATCATCACAGTTTCAAATTCTAACTCTATCACACTAAACCAAAATATGACTAACAATCTTATTGCCATATTGACAAAAACATATCTTTAATCTAAATCCCCAAGTGAACCCATAAACTAATTATTCAAGCCTACTACATGTGTTCTATGAGTTCTACCTGCATATTTCTCCGATATAAATCCAACATCACCCGCAGGCAAGCTTACACCTCACTATAATAGTTCCATTTATACTCTATATCGTAACCTCTGATGGTAACGCCTACCATAATCCATAATTGATCCCACAAAGGTTAATATCTCACGATGCGAAAATCTAATTAACTCTTCTAAGATCATATTCGGGGATCACGAGTAATAATTCAATTTCTCAATTATCAAATATCACTTTTACAATGCAAAATCACCAATATCAACCTAACATAAAATATCTAATTAAAGATAAAATAGCAGTTATTCAATCATATTCTTCTCTTTACCGATTCAGCTATCAATCTCTTAATCAACATCGACTTCCATTAAAGAGATGAGAGGAAAAGCACAAGGTAGGGAAAACAACAAGTGCCATACAACATAATAGCTAAAATCTACAAGTATTACAAAGCGGCCGAGCGATCAAATTCAAATAATAACATTAAGTAGCAGCGAAAACAAGTAAATAAACCAAAAGAGTCCAACAAGGTGTGCCCCATAACCCAAGGCAACCGACTGGGATATAGAAACAACAATATTCGTTAGCGTCACCAAAATCGGCACAAACAAACTCGTCGACCTTATTATCATCTTCACCTGAATTTGCAGCAACAGGGTTAAGTACAATTGTACTCACAAGTCTTACACAAAATAAAAGTATTTATGCTAGAGGATATTCAAACGATGGCTTTAGTGGCTTAGTTTTGCAGAAAATGCAACAATGTTTCCATCCTACACATACTAGTTTTCAATTGCCATTTTGTAAACAGATTTTTCACAAAAAGTAAACATGTGACATAAATATACAATAATAAACAATTAGATCAAACAAATACCAAAGTGGCAGCCCACTTTGATAAGCTAAAATGCATGAATACCCGTTCATGCCGAATACCAAGTTGTAACCGAGTCAATTTTAATTCAAAGTCTAACAATTATGACACCTGAATCCAAGTGGTCGTCCATAACCATGGACACAGCTATTCGAATAGATTTACACCCTGCAGGGAAGTACTACTTTACCCACATGACTCGATTAACCCGTAAGCCTTCGGATAATGACACACTTTCAAAGGTATGCCGGCTGGGGAAATCAAGGTTCGGTATTATTTAGCAAGAAAGCCCTATTGAGATAAGTCCCCCTTACGAAATGAACCCCATACTTAGTACAAGCTACGGATAGCGCTTGCTAAGCGGGCACGCAAGTTATGTTGGAAATACCGATACAATGTAAATAAAGATAAATAGTGCTCCCATGCACATTATAGAAAATTGCATCGGCTCCTACAGACAAATGATCAAACACAAGTGTCCTCACACCACCACGGACTTAACCCAACAAAACCTTCCCCTTGTTTGACCAAGTCGGTTCCCAACCCAGCAAGTGGTAGCATGAGTATAACAGCACCCACACTAACAACCACTTGTCCAGACCCAATCACTTTTGAAATAAACAAAGTTTAACTTAAGAGATAGATGCGAAGATCTGGAATAAGACAAATATAAGAAAGTTTTGTGTCTCTCATAATTGACGGGTTACTCCCGACAATCAATCTACCGCAAAACTAGACTCGCATGGCTAAGCAATCCCATATATAATATATATTTCACACAATCTAACTTAAGAATATAAGCACTAGATTAATTCATGGATAACATCATGAATAGGACATAACTAACTACACATCACAAAAATATTGACATAACAAAAATAGCATGCGAGCAAGTATCATTGCGCTAACTTATCAAAAGCTGGGATCAATATGATGCACAAGAAAGTTCAAATGATGCTTGCCTTGCTAGAAGTCTTGTTGCTCGCTTTCAGTTGTGTAGTCATTAACGTCGAGCACTTTGGATTCTAAAGAAAAACGACATCGAATAAACACCGAGAAAAGCTAAAAATTCAAATTGCACAAAAATGCATGAAATTTATGCAATAGCTATATTATGATTTTATATCAATTTAGGTGAAAGGATTATTTCATTTAGAGTTTGTATGTGACAGTTGTAGTCATTTGAAAATCAGAAATTGGATTAAATGCTGAAAATCCATTCTCTGTAGCTTCTTTTCGAAAATTGTGATTTTAGCAAAAATCTCCAGAAGTGTGGTGGATATAAAAACTACAAAAATGGATAGAGAATAAAATTATATGAACAACCCAATTGGATTCATCCTATTTGGAGTTCATATGAAGTTTCTACGAATTTTCAAAGATAAAAGAGTTTTTAGTGTAAAAATAATTATTCTTTTATGAAATTTTCTAATGAATTGAATACACTTTACACTCAACCTATTATAGCTTCTGTCATGGACATGTGGGGTCCATATATTTCCTTTTCTTTGTCATTTACTTCCTAAAGCAAAGCATCTACTGAGGCATAATCAATGTATTCACTACAATAAATAACGTCCGGACTCATGATCTTCCAATTATCCAACCTATCCGATAATTATATGACATCCACCAACTTATAGGCATATGACCATGACTAACTCTATCAATTGTTCTTCACTAGACGAATTAAACTAATACTAACAATCCAACTCTACTAGTCTCGCGTCGGCAATTCATATTCACATACACCAAAATTTCCACCGATCAAGATTTATTTGACTAACCGACACCTAATGAGCTTATCAATTTGAATAACACATCCAACATCTAATGGCTCACTAATCGATCTACTCATATACATACCACCGAACTTAGTCGTGAACGACCTCTACCAATGCAATTATATATGTGCATGTAAGATCAATTAATAATCTTTTATCTATTAATCCATTTGAGGGTACAAATCTATCAACTCGGCATATAGGACTTAACTACTAATTACACAACAACCCAAATATTTATCCGCAATCAAATATTCCATTCTTCCTTCTCCCAATCCTGGCACAAACGATTCATATCAAGGTTCAAGAAAGCGCTAGGCGCTAGGCGGGCGATGGCTCGGGGCCTAGTGCCTAGGTGGACTAGGCGGCATCTAGGCGGCGACTAGGCGACGCCCAGGCGGCCGGCTTGGCTACAATGCAGATAAACCCACAACAGGAATAATATGAAGAATTGAGCAAGCATCAGGCATCAAAATTGAGCAAGATAGAAGGAAAATTACCTAAAGAAGCAAGATATAGGCAATTTGATGTAGTCATGTATATTATCTCCCCTCCAAGAGCTTGATGTAAACTTGTATGTAATCAGATAATGATGTAAACTTGCATATTTAATCAATGATGAGTTATTTTGCTATTATGTTAGAAAGAATGTATGAATTATTGATGAATGAATGAAAGTATGAAACATATGCAGCCACACATCTCGAAGACTTAACATAGAAAATATCATAAGTTCATAACATGACAGTGCAGCACAACACATTGGAATTCATGACGAGTCATACACTCTGAAACATCATTGAAATCATGCAACATCAGTGCATACATAGTGTGGTATCTCCAAACAAGATGAGTCATATACTCATGTATAATGTTAAAATGGTTCGAAATTGCAAAACCAAGTAAGAGCGAGATAATATCTTTGTGGAGCTGATTTAATAGAATATTGTGCTTATGACTGAACCTGCTTCATCAATGTTCTTACAATGCTCAAAGTCTTAGGCAAGCAAGTGCAGTTCCCTGAAACTTGAATATTTATGCACACAACAAACACTTCCATGCCATATAAAAATCCATATAAATGTTCAAAGACATACCCTTTTGTCTCAAAATTCCTCAGGCATTCAAGAATTATATTCCTAGGTATGAATGGAGTTTCGTCATCATCATAAAAGTTCACGCCAACAAAGTTCCCATCAAAATCAATAAGGGCCCCTCCAATCGCACCCTAGAACAAAAATAAAGTGACAGTGGACAATGGTTATATTGGAAAAGATGTCATTTGTAATGCCTTACAGATATAGTTCAGTAGATGCAGTGACACCTTAAGCTACCCAAATCCTGATGCAGCTATTTATTCCCACCAGGTAATAAAGTAAGAGAAATCAACAGTGTACCTTACTTATTTTACAAGTGGAGATCATAAGCTCTTTGCAATCAAATTTGCTCAGTTTGTCCATCTTTGTTCCACATGTGGTACATTAATTTGCCTTTGGTGAAGAAAGCGCCCTACAACTTGATGATAGAGACTTCTTTGTATGAAGATCGGGGAAGGACATGATGTTGACAACGATATTATACTCTAAACAACAATGTTGCAGACATTCCTATGACACATTGTTTATTTGGAAGGCACACTTCAATCGCAATGATAAAGTTAGGGTGTTAGACCTAAGCAATATCTTAAATGAGCAAGCAGGAATTAAGAATGATTTGTAGCGACAACCTACAAGTTGTCATCAATCTTGTTTTCATCGAAGATCGACCAAACTTCTTGAGTTAGAATACTTGTGCATAGATTGCATTCTATAAGTATGCTGTGCATGCAAATAACCTTGTGTTTCCTACAGACCATGTTTGAGATCATTAATTAGTGATGATCAAATACAAATGAGGAAAAGTAATGATCATATTACAATATAATCACCATTGAATGAAGCAAGTGAGACAACACTTTGAGACAAATTTGAAGAAACTTCTTCCAAGGCTCACATTAGCACATCAAGAGCACATCCTGACCTCCGGGCTCACAAGCAGCGATCTTTGGGAGGCGAGCAACAGAGGAGGGGAGGCTGCGGCGCAAGGGTGGAAGCGGAGAAGCTATGAGGAGGGAGCTACTGACGCGAGAACAACAGTGGAAGGGGAGCTACGGCGCAAGGGTGCAGCAAAGGAGGGGGAGCAGAGAGGGGAAGGTGGTGGCGTGGGAGGGGGAGCAGAGAGGGATGGTCAACGGCGTGGGAGTAGAGGGGAGCGGCGTACCTCAATTCGGCGGCGTAGATGGTGGGGTGAGCTCGATTCGGTAGGGGAGATGGCGACAAGGTCAATTCGGCGGGGGAGATGGTGGTGCGAGCTCAATTCAGCGGCAGCGAGGTCGAATCAGCATCGGGGAAGGCGTGATGCGGGAGCCTAAAGTCCCAAACCCTAGCACGCGACGGTGGATTGGATGGGGTAGGGGCGTCGGGGCAAACGCGTGACGCCCGCCTCACGCTGCCTCGCTGGTCCAAGGTGGCTCTCTCACCTAGCTCGCCGCCTTGGGCAAAGGCGCATTGGCAGGGCTCCGCCTCACATGTAGTTGGCGCCTAGCGCCACGTTTTAGAACCTTGACTCATATAACTATTACCTAAGACATCTGATCAATCTACTCATGATTAAATAAATTATCCGAGTCAACCTCCATATCTCATTAAATATCATCACATAAGCTATTCACCAAGTAATAAATCATAAAATCATTATGCGTCCTATCTCCTAAGACTACTAATCCAATGTGAGAAGAAACCTCCAATTAATTTACCCTCCAAAGATCACTACTAGCTTCCACGCAACTTCAAAATAATATCATCCGATCAAATAATCAACTCATATATTTAATCTAGCATCTACCGATCAATAAGATACATATTCCACTACCACGATATAATTATTCATATCTACCGACATACGTCACACAATCACGCCTACGCATAATTAAGACTTAACCGAAGAATTACACCGGTCTTATGCTACCAAATCATTTTTACAATTAAACATGCATGATTAGTACAATGCTATGCTTATGATGATAATGCAACATAGACCATTAATTATCGTAAATGTGATAACAAATTTTCGCTAGGAATATTACCGTAGCACTAGGCGTGGGAAATATCACCAGACATCGTCTTCTCAGCACTCGTCCACGTCCACCGTAGTGGTCACCGTTTCCGCATCTGCTCGGTTGTAGTCGTCGCCGACTCGTCCACGTCCACGTCTGCCGTAGTCCGAGTCTACATGTTGCCCGACTTCTTGTCACTCAGTTATGCTCCTACTAGCCAAGATGACTATGTACTAGCCTACATGCAAAATGACCACTACTAATATGCGGACCATATCTAGCACTTTTACTAGCATGGACTCGGCCAACTACTAGGCAGCTAACAAACTAACAAACACTGCTACATGTAGACAAAACAAACCACTAACTACTCTGCTTTTTGCTCCAAGACTCAACAACTAGAAAATCATGCACCTATTCAACTACATGCAGCCATGCGAACGTAACTCATGCATGCAATGCATATATGCAATTACTACTTGTCAAGAGTTAGTCCAACAATAGTCGCCTAAGCACCGACGTGCCGCCTAGCCTCTGTTGGAAATCTTTTATTGGTCTCCCTATTTCTCTCTCAGTTTGTGTCCCTCACGAAGACACACACATGAATGGGAACAGCAGGACTCACTCCAAAACTACATTGCATCTGCTATTCTTCTTCTTTTATTCAATCCACTCAATGAGCTAAAAACATCGTTTAAATAACACAGGCAAGGACTCGATGCATGCATTAGTCCAATCAACCTAGAGCGCTTCCTACTGAGCTTCGTGCATCACGATTCGCTAGCTACGCACGTTGCCTCCTACATGCAAGCACACAGACCAATTCTTAAGCCATATACATCGTGGCCTTATGACTCGGCCAACTGAAACAACTAAAACATCTACATGCACTGAACTAACATGCGCACACTTAACATGCATGCAACGTGCAAATACTAGTTCCTTGGTGCATGCAACTCCTCTACCGTACCTAGAACAAACCACTAAACATGATGAATGCATAGCATGACAAGATTAATTCAAACAGCCTTGCCCAGCCCATGGCGCCTCGCCACTACATGCTGTGCGCCGCCCACAGCTGCCGAGAGCCGTCTTTGGCGCTAGGCCACTAGCTCCTTTGCCCTGGCGCCAAGCTTCTACCAACGAACAAGCTGCGGCCAAGCCGATGCCATCGAGTTCGGCCGCATGCCGCTTCTGCATGCTTCATCGTGGCATGCTTGTGCTGGCTGCGCTGACGCCACACCAGCTGCTGGCCATCCATCGGGTCATTGCTGCAGCAGCTCGACGAAGCCCATGTCGCCTTGCCCTTTGGTCACACCGTCTCCACGGCTCGGTCTTCTTGCTTTCTTGCTACCGCCTTCTTCCCTCTCCAAAATGCTTGAACGACCGTGCATGTAAATGATGTTTGGATGGATGGAAAGCTTGTGTGATTGTGAATGCAAAGGCATAGCATGCATTGCACGATTGTTGATTTTGGATGGTCATTGGGAGAGAGAAGGTGTAATACCTCAAATTTTCAATTAGAAAGAATTATATTAGGAGAGGGAATTTACTTAATATTAGTTAGTAAATGCAACAAAGAAAAGAGGAATAATCAGTTGAAAACGAGTTTTCGCAAAATTATGACAACTTGGGCCCGAGCCTTGGCCCAAGAGGCCCAAGTGGGGGCTGGCCATAGGAAAGGAGCCACCCCTTTTCCTAACCCTAGCCGCCAAAACCCTCCCCTCACCTTGTGTGCCTCCCCTCTCCCCAAGAGCAACATAACCACCTCTCCATCACACGCCACACCCCTCCCTCGACCGAAGCTACCCTCGCAATTCTTCCCCATTGGTGCTTTGCTCCAAGCTGCCGGCGAGCGTGAGGGAAGGAGAAGGAGGACAAGCAGGGATGCCGGCCAAAAGGAGAGGAAGGGAGATGGACTAGGAAGGATCTTCTTCGTGGGGGGATCAACCAGCATCTCCCTGAGGTTCCACAAGGGTAATGCAAGGTGTTCTTCACTGTTCTATTCTTATTAGATATAAATTCGATTAGATTGATTGGATCGAAATTGCTACTGCTATTAGTTCGGTTCTGTCAAATTGTTGCGCGGCCGATTTCAGATTCTTAGAGGCCGAATTGGAGATTTCCATCTACTAGAGATATATAGAAATTGTTCTCAGCTTTCCGCAGCTGCCAAGAAGACTTAATTTCGACTTACGGTTCAAAAGATATGGTATAATCTTTCCTGCTATACGGAATTCCTGACGTGAATGAACTGTCAAGTTGTCTTTTAAAATATGATTAATGATTTAGGGTTTCCACCCAACTAGGTTGTTGTAGCATTTTTGTTAAACTTTCTAGAATTATAAAGAACACTCAATTTGGAGTTGTAGAACAAAAGATATGATTATTTCTCTCTTGCTATGTAGTTACATCGAGACATGATTCGATGTTCGACTTTCAAAGAATTATTGACGTAGGTTTTTCGCGAATTGGGAGATCCGCCAACTAGAATTTTGTGTAGGATATTTTATCTTTCCATAGGATCTGAGAGCACTCCATTTCGAGTCTCAGATCATTAGTTATGATTTATTTTGTACTTGTTGTCCATATTGTAGTCTGTTACCTTAATCGGTTTATTTGAGTAGATCGACTTTGTGATCCTTGGGTTAGGATGTTGCGATTAGATGTTTCAAGCGACGTCCTATTCACGTGGTTCCTTATTCAAGTATTTAATTTGTGTAGGAGAATTTGAGTGTAGCGACTTCCGTCTTGCCTCAAAACGCCGCAATGGAAGGCAAGTACATTGTAATTCTTAATGTTGATGAATCTTTGAGTGCTTGTATTCATACTATTATTTCTATGATCCATGATTACATTCAATTATTCATGTTCCTTTCATATCCATTAATCCATGTTGAAAGAGAGGATGTCTTTCATTATTCATGTTTCATCCCATTCATTCATTTGTTCATGTTTCTTCCACGGAGTGAAAATAAAGACCCATCAATTCGGTATGGACACGTAAGACCCACCATTCCAATGTGGGTAGATTTGGATTCCCGTATGAAACGTTCTTCATACAGGCCTTGGATCCCAGCATTTTGTTAAATGTGGGCCTAAGTGAACACCGACGGGTGTGTCACTGGTTATACCGGTATAAGAAGAAGTGTAGTTCATTCATTCCATTCATTCATATGTTCCTTTCAGTTCTATGTTCATATCCTTAATGATACTGTATTGTTCATATTTAGTGTAGTTCCAATTATTCTTTGTACTTGCTGAGTCTTGGACTCATTCTTGCCTTTGTTTGTTTATTCTAGGTGATCGCTATTGATGGCATTCATGGGAGGGAGTAGACACACATAATTCATTCACTTCACAATATTCAAGTTTCAACAATATGATTTTGTTCTGTCTTTCATTCGTTAAGTGATGAATTGTAATAAATAGAGGTTGATGATGGATGATATCTTTACGTATGTTATGGTTGATTAAATAACTACTTGTGATCCTTGATTACTCCTTTGATATAATTATCTTAGTGGATTGATGAGACTTGAATAATTGAAGTTTGTGAGCTGTCGTTGAGTCAGATTATATTCTGCATTTGTTACATTATATGTTGACCTCTATATACCATTAGATGAGATATTGTTTAAATTCTTTACATAATATGGTTGTTTGTTAGATTCTTTAGGTAACATTTTGGCTTCGAATAGTCGAGGTGTTACTGATTGGTATCGAGCGGGCTTTAGGTTCGTGGTAAATAAAATATTAAAATGACACACTGTGCACAGTAGGTGGGGGTTTGGGAAATCCATTGCATCCGCATTTCTAGTGATGTGTTTCATTACTGCATTGTCTTATGTCGAATTATACGTACTATCTTTCTTGTTGTTAATCTATAATATGATGTGATATCCTATATCTATGAAATTTATTCTATGATCGTCATGAGATGATCCTATATATTCATAATTGATTATAACGGTCATGCATGTTGGTAACGGACATTGAGAAGTTGAAGTCATGGTTGTTGTCATGGGTTTCGCCAGGCTACACCACTATTTGTGGTAGGGGAATAGAGAAGTACCTACCCCCATTCCATAGTTATGTGTTGAGCATGAGTTCTTTGATGAATTTGTTGTCTTTCTTGAGCTTGTATTTGGTCTCCTGGCTGTAGTTCCTTGTAGTTGAGGAACTTCTTTTGATTGGTGGTTTTAATGAGGTGGGCAAGCTCCATTTGGTCTCTATTTGTTCTTTGAAATAAATATTGTTCCTCCGACTAGTGTGTTATTTCTGCTACTTGTGAATGTAGTTAACTTGCAAGATTGATCTTTTCACGGAAGTTCTATTTTATCCTCTGTTAGAAATTGTAACTCATATGTTCGCTTGGAATTTTGGACAGTGGAAGATTTCTTTTGCAAGTTCTTTATTAAGTGGGTGCTTTGACCTTGCATATTTCTTTTGGGTTAATTTGAGAGTTGAAGTTTAATGCCTCTCTTAAGAGAAAGAGTTTGTTAAAACTCTTTAGTGTTGTATTGCCATACTTATCTAAGAGGTTTTAATTAAAAGAATTACTTGGTATGGTACGAGTTATTAGGTTGAGTTAAAATCTTGGTGCAAACTAATGACTCTTAGTTAACGTCTTCAAAAGTGAAGTTGATTTTGCCTTGGTAAATATTAACCTTAAATATGTCTTCTATTTGGAAACTGAAGAATTAGTACAAATGCTAGATTCACTGTTTTTGCCATGCTAAATTGTTGTTTTATGTATGAAGAAATGATGAGGGTGGTTGTATTGACTTCCAAAATCTTGTCTTATAAATATTCCATTTCTGAAGTTTAAAGATATTTCATTCCAATTTCTGAACAAAGGTAGGACTATGAATGCTTCCATGATTAGATAATCATCAGTTGTTAGTATTAATGGTTAGAGTGAGCTTGTTAAAAATAGGTTTGTTTCAGCTTGGTGGCTTTCGCACTAGGTTCCTTTTCTAGAATAAGTTGTTATTACAATCCCATTTGATGCTGGAGATTTCTATGACACGATTTGTCATGTTTCTTTTAGAAGGTTCATTGATGTGATAGTAAGGTAAATTGATTGTTACCAGGAATGTATGTTATTGATCTTAATAAAATGTTCATAATGTGAGGGTAATGTTGATTCTTTTTTAGAGAAAGAAATTTGATCACCTTTCATGATATTTCTTAAATGATAAAATTTCAAGTTTTGTGTTCTTGTTCTTTTGGGGTTCAAGCTTTATGTAGTGAGCGAAGTTTATCGAGTAAAGCGACTTGTTTCAAGGTTATAATGGTTCTTGATGATGCAAGTGCTTTGATTTTGATTGCTTATCTGTTCTTATCTGTAAGGTCTAATATTCTCTTCTTGTGAGGCCTATGCTTTCAACTGTGGGCTCCACTTATGTTCTATGAGTTCATTGCCTAATTGGTTTTCTCCTTGGTCCTATGTTCATTGCGAGTGGTAAATGATTTTCTAGTTGGTGAAAATCGTTTTCATTTGCCTCTTCTTTTGAGAAAGAACCAACCCATTCTTTTCACATGGGTCTTTCGAAGTGTTTTCTAATTGTTGTTGTGAGATTGATATTAGTACTTGTAGTAATTTAATCACCTATAGTGATATCGCTTAAATGAGAATACTTCAAGTTTAGTTTTTGTGATCTTTTGGACCTCTTGAATTTTCTGCTAGCCAAAATTATTTTAAATAAATTGGTGTATGGGAATGTTCTATTGCTTCTTAAGAGTTTCATGTGATTTAGTCTTAAAGACTCTTTGGTTTGAGTTTGCAAAGTGAGGTTGCAATCAAAGAAAATTTTTGTTGATTTCTTGAAGAGAAATTAATCCATTTGCTTTCCGTGAAATCCAGTAAATGAAAATGTTTGATTTTTGTGGTGAGATCATTTAGATCTCATGTTTCATGAGTAGATGAACTATTAGAGCAAATTTGGCGTGTTGAAGAATTTTATTGGTTCTTAAGTAGTTACGTGGGTTGGACTAAAGAACTTATCTTGTTCGTTGTGGCAAAGTGTTGTTGGTTCAAGGACTAATTTGGTGTTAAAGGAAAGAGTGCAGTTAGAAGTATTTGAGAATTTGAGTCAAGTTTTGTAACTTTGGTTATTTGAATCATGCCTAAACTTTACGCTATTTCCGCTCAAGAGATGTCGAGTTTCAATCATGATGTCATTTTCTTATTGGTTGTTACTTGTTAATTCTTTTTTAGGGATGTGTGCCCTCAGCTGTGAACTCAACTTTCGTTTTTCCAAGATCTTTGTTATCGGTCTATTTCTTTTGGTTTCGTGATCGCTATGAGGAGCAACAATTTCTGTGTGATGAAACTTGTCTTTGTTCGTCTCTTTCTTTTGAGAAAGGATCAACCATTTTGTGTTACAAAGCTTTTCAAAGCGTAATCTAGCAAGCGATTTGTGGTGGTTAAGTAATGGTAGTGGTGAGATTTTGCTACCAAGCTATTGGAGGAGTAGTAGAAGATGAATTGGTTTTGACCTTTGCTTCTTGGAGAAATTTGATTCAAATGGAATGTATGGTTTTGAAGTAAAAACTAAATAATGTTACGTTGAGTAGAATCTATGGTATAGTGAAATTCGAACATCGGTTCATGTTGAAATGTTAGGGATTATCGAAAGTATGAAACACTGTAATACCTTGTTTTCCGAGTAGAAAGAATTTAATCGGGAAGGTTAAAAGTGAAAATTCAGAAATTTTGGGGATTTAAGGGCGGGCCTCCGACCTAGGCTTCCTATGCATTATGGCCAGCCACTAGGCCCAATTGTGGGAGGTGCTCATGGGCCCTCGGCACAAGCCGCCCTACACCCCTTAAACCCTAGCCGACCCCATCCCTCCCCTTTCCCACCCCTTGGCCTCCACAATCCCTTCCCCCTCCTTGGTGCCACCCCATCCCTCCCTCCATTGGTGCCGCCCCTTTCCCCTGGTGGCTGCCCCTGCTGTGGTGCGTCCTCGTCTCAGCCTGAAGCTCCCATTGTCGGCCTTCACGAGGAAAAAGGAGGTGGACAGCATTGAAGTCGGCCAAAGGAGGGAAGGAGAGGTGAGGAAGGGGATCATGTTCTTCAAGGATCGTTCGTCGTCACCCCGTGGGTCTTCAAGGGTAACGAGATGTTTTCCCCACTGTTTGATGATGATTAGATGTGAAATTAGATTAGTTGGTTTGGATCGAATTCATCCTGTTGTAGTTCAGTTCTGTCTAGTAGATTTCGTGGCAAATTTTGGGTTCCTAGAGGCCGAATTGTGTTGGAATTAATATGGGCTAGGCCCAAATATTATATTCTAAATTAATTCCTGGTAAATCTCAAAGGCCCATGTGCATGTGCTAAGCTGTTTGGTCCCACATGGGCAGATGAAGGGAGTTACACGGTTTATAAGGTGGAGCGTGATAGCCCTCTTGTGGAATTGGAAGGCGAACACGCATGTGGCGCCTTCGCTTTCATGGCCGAGCCCGTCTGCGTCTTGCGTGCGTGTCTTGTAGCGTCTGTGACGTGTGTCGGTCTTGGGCGCGATTTTCTTTATCTATTAAAAATCAAAGCATAGCGACATTGATGATGACCGTTGGTCTCTGGTCTCTTTGTTTTGGCCATTAAAAGAACAGTCTTGGTCCTTGATGGTATTTGTTGGCCTTTGGTATTACAGCTGTTGTTGGCCTTTGATTCTTGGCAAGCTGTATCCTTGATGGTATTTGTTGGTCTTTGGTCTTCTGGCGACTATCCTTGATGGTCTTCGGCAACCTTTGGGCTCTCTGTCTTTTGGCTATATAAGAAGCCCGCGATCTTGGCTCTGGTTCGGTTTTCACTTCCTGTCTGAAAAGAACTCCATAGTTTTGTTTCTTTGTCTCTTGCGATCTCTATCGGCGGTAGCGTGTCTGGCTGCTAGGGAAGCGAGCCTCCGGAACCTCGTCCTTGAAGGCTTGCGGCGAGGGCGAATAAGGTGTTTGTGGGCGTTTTGCGATTGCTCCTTTGTTCTCTGCTTTCGTTCTACATCAGCTGCCGTCTACTACTGCGCTCGTTCTACATCAGCTGCCGTCTACTACCACTACGCCATAATGACAGCGTCCTCATCAAGAACTCTCTGCAACTTCTTCTTCTCTGAGAATCTCGGTATGTCTATATCTTTCTTGTTAGTTGGTGCGCTTTCTTCTCTCTTGTTGTCTTGAACATTGAGATAGGAATGCTAGCACATTCTTCTAGAATCTGGTATTGCTATAGTGTTCTTTGTGATACGCTTTGTAAAAATAGCTAGAGTATTTTCATGTTTTATCTAGCAAATTTCTGGATTAAAGTAATTCGAAACTTGCTTATGTACTCAACAATCCAAAAACCTTATTCTAGGCATAGGCAATTTTTAGTCAGCGGCTTTCTTTGCTCACGCTCAAACCCTCTGAATTCGATCTTGCGAATTACAAGAGGTGGCGCGCAAGATGGTGCTCGGCTACTTGCCATGAGCGTTTTCCATGTGGCAAGCGGCAAGCTGAAGAACACTTAATCTGAACA
Source organism: Phyllostachys edulis (assembly GCA_036346405.1). Taxonomy (NCBI): domain Eukaryota; kingdom Viridiplantae; phylum Streptophyta; class Magnoliopsida; order Poales; family Poaceae; genus Phyllostachys; species Phyllostachys edulis. Next base: position 58,405 of record JAYEVD010000076.1, read on the forward strand.
AGAACAAGCGTTAGAGGCTGCTGATAACCTTTTAAAGGTGCCGTGGTTAGTGTTCTAGTGAGAAGTTAGTCGATGCATATATGGTGATTAAAACTAGAAAAGAGATGTGGGATGCACTCGAAGCCAAATTTGGGGTTTCGGATGCGAGGCGGTGAATGTATCTCATGGAGCAATACCATGACTATAGAATGGTTGATAGCCGTTACGTAGTTGAGCAGAGCTCATGAGATACAATCCACGACCCTAAAACTTGAGTACTTCAAGTGTGTGTTACAGAGACAAATTTATCGTGGGAGGCATTATTGCCAAACTTCCTCCTTCTTGGAGGAATTTTGCTACTTCTCTGAAACACAAGAGACAAGAGTTTTCTGTTGAAAATCTCATTGGGTCTCTTGATGTTGAAGAAGAAGGCGAAACAAAAGATACACACACTAGAGGTAATGAGGACATTCTAGTGCCAATGTGGTGCGAGAAGAAGAATGGCCAAACTCAAAAGTTCAAAGGCAAGAACAAGAGTGCACAAACAACAAGCTTCAAGAAGAAGAAGAAGAACACAAAGGATAGCCTTTGCTTTGTGTGTGGCGAACCTGGTCATTGGGCCAAGGATTGCAGTCAACGCAAGGGTGGGAAGAATTAGCAAGGGCAGAATTCCAAGTCTACCAATGTTGTTGTTGGTACTACTGAGATGGGAACTTCAGGGTATGGTAATTTACCTACTGTTCTTTCTGTATGTCAATCTACCGATTTGTGGATAGACACTAGTGCTAATATACATGTGTGTCTTGATATTTCATTGTTTTCTTCTTACCGGGTCACTCGGGATTCAGCCATTCTAATGGGGAGCGGGTCACATGCCCTTTGTTCATGGTGTTGTACAGTCGACTGAAGTTTACGAGGGAAGATTGTGCAATGAAGAACATGAATCATGTGCCATCGATCAATAAGAATCTCGTTAGCGGATCTCTTCTGTGTAGAGATGGCTTTAGACTAGTATTTGACTCCAATAAATTTGTAGTGTCCAAGTGTGGACGATTTGTTGGTAAAGGCTATGTGTGCGGAGGCTTGTTCGCTTATCTCTTTCAGATTTATGTAATAATATTGTGAACCATGTTTGCGGTGGTAATGAGACTACTATTTGGCATTCACGACTTTGTCACATTAATTTTGGTTGCATGGCGGTTAGCGGTTTAGAGTTAATCCGAAATTCACCCTTGCCAAAGGTTCTAAATGTCAAGTTTGTGTGCAATCAAAGCGACCTCGTAAGCCTCATAAGGCCATGGAGGTAGAAACTTGGCACCATTAGAACTCATACATTCAGATCTGTGTGAGATGAATGGTGTGTTGACAAAAGGTGGTAGAGATATTTTATGACTTTGATTGATGACTCCACTAGGTTACATTATGTGTATCTTTTGAAAACTAAAGATGAAGCTCTTCACGACTTTAAAATCTATAAAGCGGTGAGAACCAACTTGAAAGGAAAATCAAAAGGGTTAGGTCGATCGTGGTGGTGAGTACTTTTCAAATGAGTTCAATTTATTACATGAGGAACATGGTATAATCTATGAGAGGGCGCCTCCTATTCACCCCGATCAAATGGGGTTCTTTGAAAGAAAGAACCGCCTCTAACGATTTGGTTAGCGCCATGTTAAACACAGCGGATCTTTCAAAGCATGGTGGGGGAGGCTATATTGACTCCAAGTCATGTCCTAAACAGGATTCCTACAAAGAATAAAGAGATAACCCCATATGAACAATGGGAGAAGAAAAGACTATCACTTTCATACTTGCGCACTTGGGGTTGTTTGGCGAAAGTCAATGTGCCAATTCCTAAAAGTGTAAGCTTGGACCAAAAGCGTGGATTCGTCTTTCTAGGCTATGCTCATCATAGCGTTGGATATAGATTTCTAGTGGTGAAATCTGGAGTACACAGCGAGCATGTTGGTACAATTATGGAGTCGAGAGATGCTACATTCTTTGAGGATATTTTTCGATGAAAGATATGCCTAGTTCATCGAGTCGGGAACACGATACAATTCTGAACACTGCCATTCCAATGGAATATTTTGAACAAACCCTTGAGAAAATTCACGAGGAGGAAGACAATGAAACTCTAAGGAAGAGTAAAAGACAAAGGGCGCAAAGTCTTTTGGTCTGATTTCATTGTGTACCTTGTGGATGATACTCCAAGTACCATTTTTGAAGCGTATGCTTCTCCGGATCTGAGAATCTTTGGAAGGAAGTAGTCCATAATGAAATGGATTCCATTATCTCTAATGGAACTTGGGAGATCATTGGCGTCCTTATGGTTGTAAACACATGTAGGATGTAAGTGGGTGTTCAAAAAAAGCTTAAGCTTTGATGGTACTATCGAGAAGTACAAGGCACGGCTTGTGGCCAAGGGTTATACCCAAAAGGAAGGCGAAGATTTCTTTGATACTTATTCACTGTGGCTAGATTGACCACTATTTGAATACTACTATCTCTGGTTGCCTCACACGGTCTTCTCGTTCATCGGATGGGCGTTAAGGCGGCTTTCCTAAAGGAGAGTTGGGCGAGGAAATTTACATGGATCGGCCGGATGGATTTGTAGTAGATGGTCAAGAAGGAAAGGTGTGCAAGTTGTTGAAATCTTTGTATGGTCTTAAACAAGCACCTAAGCGGTGGCATGAAAAGTTCGAGAACATTAACATCTGTGGGTTTTATTGTGAATGAAGGTGACGGATGTGTGTATTATCGCCATGGTGGGGGCGAGGAGTCATTCTATATGCGTATGTTGATGACATCTTGATCTTTGGGACCAACCTTAATGTGATTAAGGAGGTCAAGGATTTCTTGTCTTAGAATTTTGAGATGAAAGATCGGGAGTGGTGATGTTATCTTGAACATCAAAGCTGTTGAGAGAGTCATGATGGTGGGATTACATTGTTGCAATCCCATTATGTGGAAAAAGGTTACGAGTCGTTTTGGTTATAGCGTGCAAACCCTCTCCAACACCATATGATCCTAGCATGTTGCTTAGGAAGAATCGGAGAATAGCGAGAGACCAATTGAGATATTCTCGGATAATTGGTTCACTCATGTATTTAGCTAAGCGGTACCGGGCACGGCATCTCGTTTCTTGTGAGCAAACTAAGCGGTTGTTTCAATCGGGAGATGATCATTGGCATGCTCTTGAGAGGTAATCGCTATCTAAAGGGTACTATGAGCGATGGCATTCATTATACCGGTACCCGAGTCTTGGAGGGTTATAACAATTCAAGCTGGATATCGATCTTGATGAGATTAAGGCCACAAGTGGATATGTCTTCTTACTTGGAGATGGTATTTGTTTCATGGAAGTCTTGCCAGCGAGACCATCTTACGAGGTCAACAATGGGCAGAACTCACGGACATTGAATCTTGCCGAAGTGAATGGCCGTGAGCTCTTGATGGATTCTTGGGTGGTTGAAAAACCGGTGCAAGCTATTCGATGTTGTGACAATCAGTTGTGATTGTCAAGGTGAACGATTCTAAGGATAATAGGAAATCATCAAGACATGTGAAGAGAAGACCGAAGTCTGTCGGGAAAATGAGAAACCACGGAGTAATAGCTTTGGATTATATCCAAGCGGCTAAGAATCTGGCGAATCCTTCACAAAGAGTTTATCACGAAATTTGATAGACAATGCATCGAGGAGATGGGTTTGAGACCCCGTGAGTTATACCATAGTGGTAACCCATCCTATGTGATCGGAGATCCGTGAAGTAGGATTAGCGAAACAAGCTATTGGTTAGCTGGGAGGAGAGTACCTTTATAGACCCACTCCATTAGAGATGCAATTCTCTCCTAAATCTGTATGGCGAGTTGATTTTATCTTAATGTGTTACGTGGCTTGTTAAAGCAAAGATCTTTATCCTCTGAGCGATCTTGAAAGAACACACCTATATGAGCCCATTGCTAGTCACAGTCTATGAAATAGCGTAATTTCTAGGAAGCTCATGAATAGGCCGGAGTATGACTTATATGCTCCAACCCATTTGGGATGCTGGCGACCTAGTATCGATTAAGGACTTAAGTGAAACTTATTCACACAAAACTGTCAATTCAAGGCTTAGTCCATTGTGCAGTTGTGGATACGTGTAGCTTCTATTCTAGGTGGATGTTCAACCTTAACCGGTCTCCATCAAAACACTGGTATATTAAAACAATACTATGGATCAAGGCATTTGACAAGTGCCCTTGAGATCTGGTGGGAGATTGTTGGAATTAATATGGGCTAGGCCCAAATATTATATTCTAAATTAATTCCTGGTAAATCTCAAAGGCCCATGTGCATGTGCTAAAGCTGTTTAGTCCCACATGGGCCAGATGAAGGGAGTTACACCAGTTTATAAGGTGGAGCGTGATATCCCCTCTTGTGGAATTGGAGAGAGCCAACACGCATGCGCGCTCGCTCACCTCGCCGAGCCAAGCCGAGTCGTCTTTGTGCCATCTTGGTGCGGTGCGTGTCTTGTATCTGTGGCGTGTCGGTCTTGGCGCGATTTTCTTTATCTATTCGAAAATCGAAACGCACTGACATTGATGGTGACCGTTGGTCTCTGGTCTCTTTGTTTTGGCCATTAAAAAGAACAGTCTGGTCCTTAATGGTATTGTTGGCCTTTGGTCTTCGGTATTTGTTGGCCTTTAGTCTTGACATTGTTGGCCTTTGGTCTTCTGCATTGTTGGCCTTTGGACTCTTGTGCTGTCCTTGATGGTATTTGTTGGTCTTTGCTCTTTTGGTGACTATCCTTGATGGTCTTGGCGACCTTTGGGCTCTCTGTCTTTTGGATATATAAGAAGGCTGAAATCTTGGCTCTGATTCGGTTTTTCACTTCCTGTCTGAAAAAGAACTCCATAGTTTTGTTTCTTTGTCTCTTGCGATCTCCATCTCGGCGGCGTGTACACCCGCACCCGGGAAGCGAGCCTCCGGGCCTCGTCCTTGAAGGCTTGCACGAGCGAGGATGAATAAGGTTTTTGGGGAGCATTCGTGCGATTGCTCGCTATTCCTCTGCTACGTTCTACATCAACTGCATGTCTACTACTCTGCTACGTTCTACATCAACTGCACTCTACTACCACCACGCCATGACGAATGACGTCCTCAGCAAGAACTCTGCTGCAACGTCTTCTTCTATAGAATCTCAGTATGTCTATATCTTTCTTGTTAGTTGGTCTGCTTTACTGTCTACTGTTGTCTTGAACATTGAGATAGGAATGCTAGCTTCTGTTCTTCTAGAATCTGGTATTGCTATAGTGTTCTTTGTGATCTGCTTTGTGAAAATAACTAGAGTATTTTCCATGTTTTATCTAGCAAATTTCTGTATTAAAGTAATTCGAAAATTGCTTATATACTCAACAAATTGGAGGTTTCCAATTCCTAGAGATATTTAGATAATGTTCTTAGTTTTCCGTGGCCGCCAAGAACACCTAATTCTGACATACGGATCAAAAGTTATGATAGTTTCATTTCGCTGTCCGAATCTGATGTGATTGATCATCAAGTTGTCTCCTAAATTATGATTATGTTAATGGTAGATTCAGGGTTTTCACCCAACTAGGTTGTTGTAGCAATTTTATAACCTTTCCAGAATGATAAAGAACGCCCTAATCGGGTTGTAGATCAAATGTTGTGCTCTGTCCTTTATTGCTGTCTTTTTCGTTTAGACAGAATCTGTCTTATAAGTTCATCTGCCTGTTAGCATTTTATTTTGGCAGAATTGGGAGATCTCGTCAACTAGGATTTTGTATTTATGTTCGTTAAGTTTTCATAGGATCTGGGCTCACCTCGTTCCGAGTCCCAGAGCAATAGTTATGGTTTATTCCATGCTGCTATCGAGTTCGTTTACGTATTTGTGTTGTGCTGTTTTGAGAATAGGTCTAATAGCTAACTCTTGGGTGTTAGGGAAGGTGTTGTAGGGCGTTGGTGGTAGTGTCCTGTACCATGTTGTTCTTATTTGAGTACTTACTTGTGTGGCGGAGAGACTTGGGTTTAGGAACATCTTCGTTGCCTACTAACACGTGCATAGCTTGAAGACAAATACTTTGATATTCTTAAGATTTGTGAATCTTTGAATGCTTGATGTTAGTATTTTGTTTTTATATGATACATGAGAAGATTCAATTTTTATGTTCCTTTCATATGTGTTATTCCCATGATTAGAGATGATGTCATTCATTATTCATAGTTCATTACATGCATCCATTGTGATGTTCCATCCGTGGTAGTGGATTATAAAGACCCATCAATTCCAGTATGGGCACGTAAGACCCACCATTCCAATGTGGGCAGATTTGGACACCCGTATGAAATGTTCTTCATACGGGATTTGGATCCGTATTTTGTTAAATGTGAGCTTAAGTGAACAAGCAGGTGTGTCACTAGCTATCTTGGTATAGCGAGTCAGATCCTTTCATTTCATTCAATCCATTCATTCCATCCATTCATATATTCATTCGATTGTTATGTTCATATTCTTTAAAGATGTTGTCTTGTTCATATTTCTTTGTATGTCCATTTATTCACTTTACTTGCTGAGTCTTGGACTCATTCTTGCTTTGTTTGTTTATTTTAGGTGATCGTTGAAGATGGCTCTATTGGGAGGGAGTAGACACGCACTATTCATTCATTTCACCATAATCTAGTTTCAATAATATAACTTGGTTATGTCTTTAGTTAGTTAATTGATGGCTGTAATAAATAAAGTTAGTTGTGGTTGAAACCTTTATCCATGTTGTGGTTGTTTAAGTATTGCTTGGGATCTTTGATCACCTTTAATATACTTGCTTGGATTAGGACTATATTCATGCCATGGTTCTATTAAATATTGATCACTTTAGGTCATTTGATGAGATATTGTCAAATTCTTCCGCATTGTGGTTGTATGTTAGATTCTTTGAGCGGCATCTTGGCTTCGAATAGCGGTGTTACAAAACCTTGATCAATTTTATATAGTAGCATAATTGGATAGTATTGCGAGTTTGTGTGGGTGATTTCGATGATGTCAATGAGTATGTTGGAATTGTGGGGATGTTAGAGATTTAATCTGATGATTTCTCTATCTCTTATAAGATAAGTTCGTTGTAGAGGTCTTGGAGGTTAAATATGGGCTTTGCACTTTTATGTTAGACCTTGGGTCACCCAATGATTGTGTGAAGGAAAATAGATTATGACTTTTCACGATCGGTGGAATTATCATGGTTAGAACCCTTGGATGTAGTACATGGCGTGTGTACTAAGGATTACGAGTTGTTATTCTTGAAGGTTGGAGGGATGTGATTCTTGCGAGATCCATTTCGAGGTGCATTGGGTGCCTTCTGTCAAATTAATTTCACCGATGAGAAGGAGTTCTCTAGAGGGTTTGGTGGAATCAATAGAGCCTCTCCATAAAGGTGTTGATGATGTATTTTGAGTTGAGCATAATTTGAGGATGTTAAAATAAGAGGTTGGAGCTTGTGGGGTATCGATGAGTCCGAATTCCAAGGTTTGAGAGAAATTTTATTCCTAAAAGAAAATGAGAAAAGGATGTTTCCTCGGGTAGTGAAATGTTTTCTTGATTCTCGTGTGAACTTTGTGTTGTTGACTAATATCTTCCGCGATTTGAGTTGGTATTTGTGTTGGCATGTATGATTCTTTCGATTCGGACAAAATAAAAAAGTATTTGATTTGGGCATTGAGTGATTTCTCCTTTGGCTTTCGTGGTGATTATTCGCAAATTCCCTAATTAGAAAGTGGAATTGTTTTTCGTGATAATTTGTCAATCTTGGATTTGACCCTTATGGTGGAGAGTTAGCATTCTTGCGGTTGCGATAAAACTCTTTATTTTCAATTGGATTCTCTTTGTAAGCGAGATGTTTAAGCGAGTTTAGTTGTGCATTCTGATTAAAGAAGGTGCTCCTTGTTAGATGAAGAGTTTGATTTTGAGCATGTTGTGTGCTTCGTACCAAAGGGGAGATTGGCCAGGTATATTCGTTCGTTTCTGATAGTTGCCAAAATTAGGAAGTTGGCGTTTTGCTTTGACCGACTCGGACCATATGCGGGTACGCAACTTTTGGCTTGTTCTGACACCGATTGGTTTCCAGAGAGATCTAGGGTTTGAGTTCTGTTAACTTCGTTGACCATCGAGTAGGATCTTACTTTCGATTCTCTTCTGATGAGTGTACCTGGTAAGGCCAGGCTGAGTGTTAGAGACGAGCGTCGTTTTGTTGTGGTCTCTTGATCCGAGAAAGAGGCTACTTGGAAGATGGAGTTTCGCATGCGTGAATAATATTCAGATTTGTTCTAGCAGGTGCATGTTAAATCGTTGTTCCATTCGATCATAGTTTTCTTTCGGGAAGATCGATGAGTAGATTAGGAAGTCGAATCCTATTAAGGGGTAGAATGTAATACCTCAAATTTTTAATTAGAAAGAATTATATTAGGAGGAATTTACTTAATATTAGTTAGTAAATGCAACAAAGAAAAGAGAATAATCATTTGAAAAGGAGTTTTCTCTGAAATTATGATAACTTGGGCCCGGGCCTTGGCCCAGAGGCCCAAGTGGGGGGCGGCCATAGGAAAGGAGCCACCCTTTTCCCTAACCCTAACCGCCCAAAACCCTCCCCTCACATTGTGCACCTCCCCTCTCCCCAAGAGCAGCCGCCACCACCTCTCCATCACTGGCGCACCCCCCTCCCTCGACCAGCTGACTACCACAGCAATTCTTCCCCATTGGTCTTTGCTCCAAGCTGCCGACGGCGAGGAGAAGAATCTGATGGAATGCCGGCCAAAAGCGAGAGGAAGGAAGAGGGACTATAAAGGATCTTCTTCGTGGGGGATCAACAGCGTCTCCACGAGGTTCTACAAGGGTGGCGCAAAGCGTTCTTCCTTTGTTCTATTCTTATTAGATGTGAATTGATTAGATTGATTGGATCGAAATTACTCTGCTATTAGTTGGTTCTGTCAGATTGTTGCGGCGATTTCAGATTCTTAGAGGCGAATTGGAGAACACTTAATTCGACTTACGGTTCAAAAGATATGGTATAATCTTTCTGCTATCCTGAATTTAAGCGTGAATGAACTGTCAAGTTGTCTTTTAAAATATGATTAAGATAATGGCAGATTCATGGTTTCCACCCAACTAGGTTGTTGTAGAATTTTTGTTAAACTTTCCAAAATGATAAAGAACACTCAATTTGGAGTTGTATAACAAAAGATATGATTATTTCTCGACTGCTATGTAGTTCTGTCAGACAGATTCGATGTTCGACTTTCAAAGAATTATTGGCATAGGTTTTTGGCCGAATTGGGAGATCCCGCCAACTAGAATTTTGTGTAGGATATTGTTATCTTTCCATAGGATTTGAGAGCACTCCATTTCAAGTCTCAGATCATTAGTTATGATTTATTTTGTACTTGCTATCCAGATTATAGTTATGTTAGGTAGCCGGTTTATTTGAGTAGATCGACTTTGTGATCCTTAGGTTAGGATGCTGCGATTAGACGTTTCAAGCGAAGTCCTGTTCACGTGGTTCCTTATTCAAGTATTTAATTTGTGTAGGAGGGGGAATTTCGAGTGTAGCGACTTAGTCTTGCCTCATAGCAACCGTGAAGCGAAGAGCAAGTACATTGGAATTCTTAATGTTGATGAATCTTTGAGTGCTTGTATTCATCTGTTATTTCTATGATCCATGATTACATTCAATGATTCATTTTCCTTTCATATCCATTAATCCGTTAATTCTTTAGGTAACATTTTGGCTTCGAATAGCGAGGTGTTCTGAAGGTGGGAGCTTGATCTAGTGGAGAGAAAAATGGTGTTACGGTGTGTTGGGGAAGAAGTGGCGTGGGGAGGAGATATGGAAACGAAAATGACAGTGTGGTGTGGGGGCTTTCGGCTAGTGATAAGGAAATGGGCAGTGGCATTCTTTGTTGGGAATTGGTAAGTTTGGTTGCGGGATTAAAGAAATAGGGATGTAGATGGTAGTGGAGAGGAGTTTGGTTGGGTTAAGAAAATGGCAGGGATGGGTTGTGTTGTGTTCGGCTGGGCACATGTTGGGGAATAATGAAATGGCAGGAGGAAGGATGTCTCTTGAGTCTCGACTGGGCATAAATAAATGAATAGTGAAGCTATAAGAATGGCTGTGTGTAGTGGAGGTGAATGAAATAAAAACTATAAAAATAAAGCTAGCAGTAGGGAGTGAAAAAGAAATGATAGTGGAGAAAAAGAAATGGAGATGGGTTAGGGAAAAGAACTGGGAATGCAGGTGTTTTTTCTGCTTCTTCTTCTCTCCTCTGGTGAAATTGCTCAAACTGCCATGCATGTGAAAACTACTCGTAGAAATGGAAAATTGTCGAGACGACGATCGCAATGGTATAACATGTGTTGCACGATTTTTGGTTTTCGGTTGTGATTGCGAGGAGAGAAGTTGGGGAAAATAAAGGACGCGTAGGCGTCTCACCTGCAGTCGGTTGAACCAAAAAATATAGCGACGATACTAACGTATGCATGACAGCAAGATTTTTGAAAAGCATTCAAAAACAAGAAATAAAAATATTTTAATTTTTAAAAGCAGTCTTTCAACAATTTGATTTAACTAAATTGCAACCTTTTAATTAATTCAATTTGATTTTAAAAGTAAAATTTTAATTAAACACCGGAAAATTTTAAAACATTGTCAAATATTTAATAGATCGCCAAATTAAATATTAACATCTCGATTCTGAAAATCGGGGTGTTACAAGGAAGTAATTAAAGCATGTTTTTCAATTTTCTCACATCAAGTAATAATAATCAATATTAAATCGAATGGTTTGGAAGACTGCATTTAAATTTAATTATTTTGATTTCTTGATTAGCATGCATCACAAAAATCATATCATTATGCATGTATTAGTATCATCATTTTTTTCGATTAAATTCGTCCTTCTTTTCTTGTCCCCTCCCATTTTCCGCCTCTGCTAACTCCTTTCGCTTATCTCTTTCAAATCTCATCCAAAAACTCAAAATCGTGCAACGCATGTTATACCGCTGCGATCGTCGTCTCGAGAGCAATCCATTTTAGTGTTTAGTTCGCGCATGTGAGGTCGTTTGAGCGAGTTGGAGAAAAGGAGGGAGAATTGCACTGCTATTTTTTTCACTACCATTTCTTGTGCCCAGTCGAATCCTTTCCTTGCCATTTCTTTTCTCCTCACCTCGATTGCCTTGCCATTTACATCCTCATCAACAGAACCCCATTCTTTAATCCACTTGCCCATACCCTTTGAATCTCACTCCTGTAGAACAAGCCTTGTTCAACTCTATCCATTTGTTTACTCGGTAAAAGCATTCCTTCCCACCACCTTTGCCATTTCTTTATTCCTACCATGTGCACAGCCGAAGCATCTCTTCCCTACTGCCTTTCTTCTTCCACTTCTAGTCATCTTCCCAACCATTAACACTAGTTCATCTCCCTCACATCTCTCTTTCCAATCTTACCCAAGAACCGAAAAACTCTCAATGCATGTTATGCCATCACCTTCCCCATCACTCAAGCATTTCATTCATCCAAAAAATTTGTGCATGCAAGAACTTTTGAGCAAGTTGGAAGGAGAGGAAGGAGGAAGCAGTTGAGCTACTTAGCAAGAAAGAGGGGAGGCGTAGCGCTGACTTGACGATAGGGCACATGGCGTATTCTTTGGAGCTGACATGCATGCATCTGACAAAGAAGCATTTGTGGCGACCGGAGGTGGCGCCTTGCTCTGAGAGCCGCTAGGCGATTTAATTTGTAATGCTTAACCTTTTCGTTGGTCCTAGCATCACCAATCAAATTTCCCTGCTCTCGATGTGTTATGTACTTCTCAGAACAACAGTACACATACACCTCACAAAAATAAGCATCAACTCCATACACAAGTTATTACATTACTGAAGTCCTCATAATTTACAACATATCATACAACTAATAATTTATACAAAATGTTAAGTCTGCAGCAGAAACATATGCCATAAGATGGCAGCAACAAAAGCCAACCGGCTGCCCTTACCCACAAGGCAACCGTCCGAAAACACCGAGCTAGTCATCGAGTGCGAAGTCAGCCTCACAATCGTTAACCCCTTGGCGGTCAACCTCCTCTACAGCAAATAGACAATGCAGTTGAGTGCAAAATTATACTCGCAAGACTTACGATTAACAAACCTATACATAGTTATGTGCAAGCTTGATTCAATGAAGATGGCCATAGAGTTCATTTTCAGCGTAAAGCAACATTTCTTTTGCAATAGTGTAATAGATTGATGGCAATTTATCAAAACAGTTTTTAATTGATCAAATAATAGTGAGACAACAATTATAACATAATTAACATCCTAGAGGTAACTTCCCAGTAGCCACCACAACAATAGCACAAATTACCCATTCGTACCACCCGATCTCAACTTTTATCAAAAGGTTATAGTCTAACTCTTGAAAAACCTCCCCAAGCGTGTCCATAACCAAGGACATGGTTATTCAAATAGTTTCAAACCCTGTAGGGGTGTATAACTTTACCCACATGTCAGACCGCTCCTTTTGCCACCGGATAAAGCACACTTAGAAGGTATCTTGCGTGAGCTAAGTCCTCTGAGGCGTTTCTAATATTATATATTAACTACGAGCCACGTATGGATAGAAACCCATACATTGTGTAGAAGTCATTGTAAACCTCACAAACTACCCCTCGGGGTAAAGCCTCGAGATAACTACAATGCCCATCGGTGTGGAGAACCTAGCTAGGAACCCACTCCCACTTTTAACCACAACAACACATTTCTTTTTTAACACAACACACAACCACCACCTGCGACTCAGAACTAACACACACCAAAGTACTAAATCAAGAGGGGACCCATATGACTCTCATGTTGATGCACGCAGAATACTTGGTTCAGTGGGACAAAATGTTCGGTCCTTATTGACTCGAGCACACAACCACATACCTAATAACCACACCATCAACCATATGCCCAAGTCTAAATCTTTTTGCTTTCAGTTTTAGTTTCTCTAAATATAATACATACATGAGTACCCTGACTCAAGTATTTAAAGTGATGTTGACATAATGACCATCGCCTACGCGATGATCCCCATACTACCGTTATGAGCATGGCTAAGCGACATCAACTCGCATACTACATATAAAGTGACTAGAGCCCATCCATCAAGCTCTAAATCACAGCGGATATAACTATCGCAATCTGAGAAATTACTCATTAACATAGCATGCATACATATAGTTGAAATTAAAATATTAGCGAGCGAACATAATAGGATCAACGTGTATCAAAGGAGGAACTGCTTGCCTTGCTAGAGACAGTCTTCTTGCTCTTGAGGATTACTCTCATAAGTACCTAATTAGTCCAAATCTATCAATCAAGCAAAAGAGCGAATAAGAACGAATATCACGAAAATAACCAAAATTCAATTTGATCAAACATGTATACACAGCATGTAGAACATGGTTTTCAAAGAATTTAGGTGAAATTTTAGTCCAAAAAGAAATTTATTTGGATTTTCTAAGAATTTAACAAGTTAAAGCCACAATTGTACAAATAAATTATTTACCAAAATTTTATGAAATAGAATCATAAGACAAACTTATGCTAGGTTAAATTATAGGAAAAATGAGAATTCAAAAATTAATTTCACTCAATTTGGAGTTAAGATGAAATTCTTACGTATTTTTGATGTTTTAAACTATTTTCTAGTGTGAAAACAATTCCTCTTAGACATTAACTCAACTCTAATATTTTATGAAAAATAAACATATTTAAGATATATTCAATTTAAAAGTATACTAAAAATCAAGACCAACAAAATTGGTTTCATTCAATTTGGAGCTAAAGTGAATTAGTTATGAATTTTCTAAGTTAATTGAATTTTCGATTGCAAAAGTAATTCATTTCGAAATTTCTAAAAGCATTAAATACTTTTTTATACGGCGCTCAGCTAGCCACAACGTATGACCGATGGGACCGATGTCATGGTTTGACTAGGTCAACTTTGACCCAGCACTAGCCGAAGACGACATCAAAGGCATATTCAGTAAATACGTCTTTGGCTAAAAAAAAATCGTAAACTCAATCTAAACATATAAGAAATACGTCTTTCTTAAGAAGAAACGTACTCCACCAATTTGCGCAATTAGTTAACCAGCCGAATGGACCCACAAGTTAGCGACTCCAACATTTTAAATTGTTCAATTAGATTTTTAATTGCGTTTATCTTGGCGGGGTCCACATGTCAAACAAACACTTAAAATATCAATTAAGCACTAATGATTTCCTATTACCTAATATGCCAGCAGCTAATTGGAGATCCCAAATGTGAGCACGGTGGTGAGGTAGAGGATTTGATGATGGAAAGGCTCTCCGGACTCGGGGCCAAACACGCGCAGTGCGCAAGATTCTTGTGAACCCGTTGCGATGACGCAGAGTCCTAAGGATGTCGACAGTGAGCTCCCGGCGATCGGAGGTGGAGACGAAGGAGCTGCTCCCATGGAGAAGGAGCTTCAAGCTTCTAGAAGTCTCAGGAAGGTGCGCCTTAGGACCTCCTTGACTCCAGGAATGAGGCGCATAGGTCAATGATGGCAGAGGAGGCCGGTGGTGGCGGAATTGATCTTGGCGGGCTAGGCAGAGTGGCCGGAGAAAGCGTCACACTCCCTCAAGGATGAACCAAACACAAATTAGCTTCACCATTACGTTTAGCAAAACAACGCGACCCTAAAGGACCAATCGTCGAAGAGAAAGAGTCACCGGAACGCTTTAAGGGCTACAGGGCCATGGCCGCTAGAGTTGAGAATGAGGAAATGACCGTTGGCGATTCAGAGGACGACAAGGTCTCATATTGACCAAAATGGGTGTGGTGTTAAGCGAGGAACTTGGCGGCGAGGTTGTAGATGCGAGGGCAGCACCGAGGTGAGCTCAAGCTCAACCTCTCCTTTCACTGGCGGAACTAAGAAATGAGTTGGGAGAGCGAAAGAAAGAAAGAGAGGAGAGAATGGATAGACCGAAATCTTTAAGAAGGCGGTGATGCTTGAGGTCGATCCGAGAGCATGAGTGTGGCGAGGTCATCGTGGCGCGCATCTTGGCGTTGGCCGCTACTTGGCTTAAGCGGCAAGAGGTGAGCGATGGTGCTATGAGCAGGCCCCATTTGCGGCGGCAATGAGAGAAGTGGCACGGTGAGTGGCTCGAGACCGAGTCTGACTTGGGTCTGGCGAACTGGTGTGGTCGAGACTTGGGTCTGGCGAACTGGTGTGGTCGAGCCAAGTCAAATGGGTTAGGGTAGTCCTGTCGGATTGGGTAAGGGTTAGAATTAGGTTTTCGATTTGACCAGAAATACTACTAGTTTGACTTCGCAGTTTAAATAGCAATAAAATTCTAAAAATTTTTGTGAGTTTTCTCAGATTCAAATAGGACTTAGGAAAATTTATTTATGTCACTATTCATTCTCCATTTGTGAGAATTAATTCCTTTTACAATTCTGCATTAGTGACACGGCTAGGATTTTAGTGTGGTCAAATTGACTTATAAAAATTTGTAAACAATTATATTAATTCATGATAAATAATCTAGTATTTTAAAAATTATTTCTAGAAACTTTTATACAAACATTTTTCTAGAATCAAATAGAAACTTGAATTCATTTCAAAAGTTTGAAATTCAAAGCAAACTTTAGAAAACCAAATGTGAACTCATGAGATTCATCAAAAGTTTTAAAAATCTCATAATTTTATACATTTGAAACATAAACCATTGTTTGGGTTGTTACAGCGGCAGCAGGCGCGACGGCCAACACGGGGCCATAATGACACAACGGCATGCGGCATCGCCCGATCATATTCTGGCGGCTAGACAAAGCGCGCCCGGCAACATCCGAGGTGCAACGTCAACAAGCGACCGCCGGACGGTGGAGCCTTTGGAGGTGCGGTGAGTGTGGCGGCAGCCAACAGACAACGGCGTGGCACCCGCGAGCGCGATGGCTATGGGAAGCGTAGCGGCGACGCGTGGCGGCGTCGACCGGTGGTGGCGAACCGGGCGATTGAGGCGAGGCATGGGCGGTAGAAACAACGGCGTGAAGGCGGTGGCGAGGAGGAGTCGGCGAGTGCGCGCATTCATGCGATGGCCATGCATGCAGTGGCGTGGCGGCCCGAGCGAGGCAAGGTGATGTGGTGTGTCGCGCTTGAGTGCGGCATCGGCAAAGCGGCTCCGTGGGCGTGGCCGAGAGCGACAACACCAAGGCAGAGGTGGCATGGCATGTTGTGCATGACGTGGCGGTGCCGATGCGGAGCGGGACATAGATGTGGATGCGGATGTGGGATCAGCAATGACTATGGCAGACAAGGACGTGGAGCCGAGAAGACGTCGTCTAGTGGTAGTCGCACACCTAGCACGTGCGACAGTAAAATCTTTAGTTAAATCACGTTACCACGTTTATATTAATTAGTGGTCCTTGTTGCATACTCATCATATTAAGCATGGCATTTTATCTTTTCATGGATGTTTAAGTGCATTTAGCAAATGGATAATTAAATTGAGTGAGAACAAGTATTTAATAGCACCTCAATACAACAAACTCCTTTGGATAAAAATGTATGAACAGCAGGGAGATATAAGAATAACCTTGTTAACTAACAGTAATTCCACTTATAAAGATGTTTAGCTAATTGAAATTCGATTTAGCAAGAAGTTGAATTGGCAGCATCCCTTTTCTAAAAAGATGTTCTTTTGCTAGATAGATGATCAGAGAAGAGGTTAGATGAAAAGTGAAATGGCAGTGGCTAATAGTATGGCTAACTCTAGTAGTTATAATTATTCTTGATTCAATTAACCTTTGAATATCCTTCTAAAAATAGTAAAATCCTTTTGATGCGCTAGTAATCAGAGAAGGTGTTGTGATGAATTCAATTGGATTAGCATAGTAGAAGTTGAAATTTTGGAGGAAGGTTAGCTAAATAGCACATTAGTTTAGGAAGATGATCTAAGGGTAATTAAAGATGACAATAGCAATAGTAGCAATAAGTTAATAGGATGATTGGTAAGAAAATTGGTAAAGCAATTAGAGTTAAGAATCTTTAGTACATACTTTGAATAAAATTCATAACTAATTCAAATCAACTCCAATTTGAGTGGAACCAATTTTGTTGGCTTCCATTTTTATGTACTTTAACTTGTAATAGGTTTGAAACATGTTAATGTCCCAGAAAATTTCGAAATTAGAATTAATTTCTGGAAGGAATTATTTTTAAACTAGAAATTGAATTAACTTAAAAAATCCATAAGAAATTCATTTGAACTCCAATTGGGGTGATTCAATTTTTGTTGTTCACAACAAATTAATCTCTTCCATTCCATATAAAATTTGCCTCCACCACAACTCTAGAAAATTATGTGAAAAGTATCAAATCGGTGAACAGTAACCGAAACCCTAAGTGTTGGATTTTTCCTCCCAGTAGAAATCGTTTAGGGCATAACTTTCACATACAAACTCCAAATTGAATAATTTTTGTTTCTAAATTCATATTAAATCATAATATTTGTTTTTTATTAATTTCATAATTTTTGAAGACTTTTGGAATTTTGGTGTTTATTTGGTGTTTTCGCTTTGTTGGTTCTTATCGTTAGATGAAGATGATTCGGGAGTGCAACGGAGATGATCATAAGAATGTCTAGAGTACCAGCAAGCAAAGGAAAGCACCCATTACTTTTATGCATGTTGATACTATTACATTCAAAATTTATTATCTTGTTTTGCAACTATATGTTTGCATGCCTTATTTGTCAAGTTATGTTTGTCGCTTAGAGTTAGTCAATCCTATTGCATGAATTCCCTAAAATTGTCATCCCCTTCCACTAGCCTAAGTTAATAATTCCATTGGTTAATTAGAGCATGTGGATGTTATATGGTCTATTTATGCTTATTCGATGTCATGCTTAGCTTCTGGTAGATTGGGCAGTTGTCGACTTGTCGATGACCTTGATCACATAACCCATTTTTATTATGTTATATTCAGCACCCTGTGCTATTATATTTGTAAAACTAAAAATGAAAATAAAACAATTTGGACTCAGGCAAATGGTTGTTGGTGTGGTTATTGGGTATGTGGCTCGTGCTTGAGTCAACAAGGACCGAACATCTTGTTACACTGAACCAAGCATTGTTATGTGCATTCCACATGAGGGTACTGGGAACCCCTCTTGACTTAGTACTTTGGTGTGTGTTAGTTCCGAGTCGCAAGTGGTGGTTGTGTGTTGTGTTAAAAAGAATTGTTCTGTTATTGTTGGGTGTGTAGGGGTGGGTTCCTGTCTAGGTTCTCCACACCCAGGAGCATCTATAGTTGTCCTAGGCTTTACCCCAAGGGGTAGTTGACCTAGGCTTTACTGATGACTCTAACACAACGTATGGGTTTCTATCCATACAGGTGGCTTGTAGTTAATGCATTATATTGGAAAACGTCTCGTAGGACTTAGTCTTGTCGGCATACCTAAGGAAGTGTGCTCTGTAGCTTGACGAAAAGGCGGTCTAGCGTGTGGGTATAGTTGTACACCCCTACAGGGTTTAATGTATTCGAATAGTCAAGTCCTTGGTTATGGATACGTTTGGGGAGGTCTTTCGAGAGTTAGACTCAACATTTTAGAATTTAAACTTAAAACTTGATCGGTCGTATTGAGAATGGTTCTCATGCTATGTTTGTGTGCTATGGGGGTGACCACCTGTTGATGTTTAGTTGATGTCTATTGTTAATTACTCGCTATTATTTGAAGTCTTAAAAACGTTTGCTCACTTGCCATTTGAATCTACTACATTGTATTCAACTGAATTATTGCTTTGTGCTAAAAATAAACCCTATAGCCTTCTCCTTTGAGTAGAGCTTGCATGTAGCTATGTATATGCTTGGTAAAGTCTTGTGGAGTACATTCGTGTACTCATTGTTTGCTTTTATTACTAATCTAGACAGCAGGTGTGAGATCGAATCGGGTAAGGAAAGATTGTGCAGGAACGTCGGATTGTTATGGTTTCAACCCAGTCGGTTGCCCTGTAGGTGATGGCAAGCCATTGGGACTTCATTTATGGTTAATTCAGTTTATTCACTATTTTCCGCTGTGTACTTGATATTTTATCTTGTTATTTGGCCGGTGGGCCCTTTGTACGAAACTGAACCTTGTATGTTCATATGTAGTAAATTATGAAGTTGTCGGTATTGTAATAACTTGTGTATGGATTGATATTGATGTTTGTGAGCGTGTATGTGTACCGCTCCTGTGAGGTACATAGTGCACTAAGAGCGGAAAAATTTAATTTGTGATGCTAGGACCAATTAGAGGGTTAAGCATTACAAGTTAAATCGCCGGCGGCTCTCACAAAGGTTGCTATTAGAGCCATACTGACTGTAGGTTAAGCCATAGTAATGGACGTTGTTAGGATTTTTGTTTTGCAAAGAGTATTTTCAAACTAGCAAAGATTTGGCAAAACTGCAACTAATATAATTCCTTTCTTTCTTACCCATCCTAGCATGTAATTCTTACCTCACATTCATTTGATTTGTGCAAACTAATTTGTCTCCATTGATTGTCTCTCTTTTTCAATAATAGCCACGCTAAGTAGTTGTCGGTGAGAGCAATGGCGAAAGGATGAGAAGACGATGCCTTACAACGATATTTGCATTAAATTAGGGTTTATTCTTAGAATATATACATCCTAATGATATTACTTAGCTTGTATACACTGGATTTTATAATCATTTGCTCTCTTTGTTCCAAGTAGTTGCACATCGCCTACGGGCGGCATGTATAGCAACTATATCGAAAAACTAACTATGTTCCATTTGTATCTTATTTTGGTGAGTTTGGTATGATTAGTGCTTGCTAGAGTTAAATGGGAAAGAGGAAGGTGGCCGATGATGCGGACTTGGGCCGGAAGGAAAGCGAAAAAGGGAAGTGGGCGGACCAAATGAGAAGTGGGCGAAGAGAGGAGAAAGGAATGGGCCAAGCAAATTTAGCCCACAAAGATATATAAAAAAAAAAAGAAACTAATTTAGGAATTTAGAAAAAGGCTAAAGAGGCAAAATAAATAGCAAATAAATTCAAAAAAACCAGGAAAATACTGGAAAATTCCTTCAAACACAAGGAACCCAACTAACATTGTTTTTCTTTTAATTGATGTTTACATTAGTCACATTAAATATTTTAAATTTTAAAAATTCCCAATTAAGCTTTATTAATTCAAGAAAATTGGTGAAATTTTTCCAAGACCTAATCTACACAAAAAGTTTTGAAAACTCAAATTTTGGGACGTTGCACCTAACGTTCGGTGGCAACAAGGGTCTTGTCTAGACATTTGGAACCAGGGTTGGCAACCTTTGACTGAGCTTTGTCTTGATCTTGCATGCTTGTTGCATTGGTCATGATGTCTATTGGCGTTTTCAGCAAAGAACGAAAGGGGTTTGCATGAGACAGGGTGAAGATCGTGGGGATAAGGTCACTAAACCCATTTTCCCTTTAAAATTTAGAATTTCCACATACAAAAAGGACAGGAAAAGATCCTATGCGATTTTGAGGTGTAGAGGTGAGGAGATGCAATACCGCTATGGCATGTGATTGAATCCATGAGCTTAGGAGAGTGCAGTGGTCGACAACGGGTTCCCTCTCCATGGTCAAGGACAGGCTGTCCTTTTTGTTTTTTTTAAACAAGTAAATGAAAGACAAAAATGGAAATAACGAATTTATGGTATTTTCATAACTGTAGACATTAGTGGCACAAAAGTCCTATTTCTTGCCTTTGGAGTGGCAAGGTAGCAATTTTGCATTTGAGAGTGACAAATTAACACTAGGCAATACTTGGAATGGGAAAAAAGAAAAACAATTTCCCCTTTCTTTATAGGACGTATTTTGACTAGGCATGTGCATTAAGGGGTTATAAGACAAATATAAAAGAAATGGTGATGATATCATTAGTATTGATGTCTTAGAAATAAGAGATATATGATTGTTCATGACAAATGTGGTGAAAATATGAATATAGTGCAAATTCGATTGTCACCAAACATAGAAGCTTCAAAAAATTCCCAAACAAATTACAACATGTAGTGGAGGATGTGTTATATGTCTATACAAAATTTCAAGATCAAACTCGATTGTATTTTTGTGATACAAAAAAGATAAATTCTTGCTAGAACAGTGAATACTCTTCAAAACTGAATTTGTCTTTTTCTTTGTATCTCACAAATGCGATCGAGTTTGATCTTGAACTTTTGCAGAGGTGCCGAACATATCCTCCACTACATGTAGTATTGTTTTTAGAATTGTTCAAAACTTCTAAGTTTTGTGAAAATCAAAAGTTTTTAATTGTCACTATATTCGTATTTTCACCTAATATGTTGTTAGCGTGGATACTTATAAAAATGTTGAAGAGAGAAAGTGAACATCACGAAGGGTGGTCATAAACTGAATCTAAAGTAATTATCAAGAATATGAATTGTGGATAGTTGAACTAATTTATTCATTGTGGATTGTGTATTCATGACGTGCACCATGTCTACCCCTTCCCATGCATGTCGCTGCCTCGAGAGGTACCTAGAAAGCACAACACAGCAAGAGTGAGTCCATGACTCAGCATAGTGCAACAGCAATAAATAACATAGCATCATAATCAACCAATGGGGATAATCAATCCCATTATGAACAACAGTAATGAATCACAAAACCATCTCTTATGCAAGAATGCAATGTACATGTAACATCCCAATTTTCTGAGCTTTAAAAATCCTTTGAATAGTTAATAGGATAAAATTCACCATTTGATTTTATTTGAATGTAATTTAAAAGCTTAAACATGGACTTTGTACATCAAAACAATTTAATATGATTAAAGTCAACATCAACAATAGTCAAAACTATTTTATTTGGGTTCTTTGTGCTTGGATATATTTTCTAAATTTTTCTAGAATTTTTCGAAGTTCATTTGCTATTTTCTATTGATTATTTGAATTTTTGGTATTTTATTAAAAAGAAAAAGTATTTAAAATCTCAGATAAGCTTCCGGGCCAAATTCCAACTCATTCGGCCTAGTCTTGTTCCTTCTGGCCCATCTCTGTCTTGCCCGGTTTCCCCCACGCTGCGTCATTGTCATCCATCATGTGGTCCCCACTCTCTCTCTCTCTCTCTCTCTCTCTCGCAGCCACTCTCGGTCCCACCCGTCAGCCGCAGCGACGCCATTTCGCACGCGGACTCGCCCGAATCTCTTTCACTGCCTTGTGGACCCCGCCGCCACGTCATCATCGTCTTCATCGCGGACTCTGCATCCGTGTCCGAGCCGGACTGCGCCGCCGTGCCGCTCACGAATCCCCACCTCCCGTGCCTATTTAAGGACCATGACCGCGTCACGAGGTTCGCATCCAAGCCCGCTGCCTTTTCCTTGCAGTCGCCAACCCTAGCGTGCCGCCTCTTCGCCAGATTTGGAGCTTGAACCCTAGCGCCGCCGTGAGCTTCTTCGTCGGATTCCGCCACCGTCGGTGATCCTTAGCCGTCGTCGAGCACCTCTTCGGACTCGCCGTGTCGAGAGCCATCTGGTGCGCGCACCTGTTTCTCTAGAGACGCCCTGGTTCACCGTCGCCTCTTCAAGCCGAGCCGCTCCGCCGCTTCGACCTCGCCGCCGGCCATCCTCGTCACTCCCGTCCACCTGTGAGCACACCATCGTGATCCTCGCGTTCCCCTCTACCCCTGGTACCACCCATCATCGCTGGTTTGCCGCCGTTCGCCAGAACCTTGGTTCCCGTGCACCGCCGCCGTCCGCGTCAGCGCCACCTTGTCCTCTGTGCTTCCGTGGCAGCCGCGTCAACGTCCACGTGTGCATACGTGTGGCGGTCTAGATCTAAACCTATGCGCCGGTTCGGTGGACTTGGTCTACCGTGGACTGTGAGGCTGACATGTGGGTCCCACATGTCAGTATTTCCTTTTTATTTTCTTATTCCGGAAATTCTATTGCTGACGTCATCGTTGCGCAATAATCCGATTTTTCTTTAGAGAAATAATTCGGAATTCGGAATAATCCAATTATTAGGGTTTCTTTTAGATTCAAACTTCCCAAGCTGATATCTTTTGCATCCGAACTCCGTTTGAGCCCATTCAAATTTCTAAATTCATCTAAATTCGAGATCTATTTATCTGAGATTTTTATTTAATTTTTGGAGTTTGTTTTGCCTTTGTTATTTATTTGTTTTGTTTATTTGCTTTTGTTTGCGAGTAGACGTCGATATTTCGGGAAGATTTGAAGAAGGAGCACCTCAAGAGCAAGATCAGTACTTAGACCTATTGCAAGGCAAGTTATACCTTTGATCATATTGAACCCAGTTTTCAAAAGTTATATTGATTTAAATTATTGCATTTACTTTAATTATTATTTCAATGTTTTTGGGATTACTTAATATCCAATTTGTTATGATCTCCTTGTCTAATTGTATGCCATAATCTTTTGTCACCCTAGATTGGTTTATTTAGTTGGTGCTATTGTATTACTAACGTGGGATGGTTAGATGCGATTAGATTGCTTAGCCATGCTACGAGTCATCATCTCATGTAAGTTGCAAATATAAACTTGACTAAGTGACTATGGAACTATGTGATAAAAACTATGTGTACTATGTGTTATTACTCGTTGATGGCATATGTTGCACTTAACCAACAGGGTGGGAAAAGGTTTTGGACGGGGGCAAGTGGTCTGGTATACTTTTATGGTGGATCTGTGTTGGCGGGAATGATATGTTAGAATTTGGAAGTCTTGCCCCGGTTAATTAAGGACTTAACTTTGTGCGCCATTGAACTGAGCCTTTCGTACAACCACATGCCTGGTATGGGACGGGCCTAACTTAGTAAGTTATGGAGTCTTGACATTGATTACTCAGGTTGTAGGTTAGCTGTGTCGAATTGGGTGGAGGTGTGTACTACCAAGTAGTCGCATCATGGGGTGGTTCGCCGTGTCCCTGTCCAACGATGTGCGTCTGTGGTGGCTAAGCATACCGGGAGTGTCAATGTCGAGATGAAGTTTCTAAACTATTTTGTTACGGCTAGTGCTAGCTACACTAGTTGTATCTTGTGGGCAAAGTGTACAACCTCTACAGAGTGTTAATCAATCTATTCGAATAGCTGTGTCCGCAGTCATGGACATGCTCAGGGATTTCACACGAGGGGTAGATTTTCATGAAAATCTTGGGAAGGTAGCTGTGTGACTTAAGTCATATGGCTATGTGAATAGCTTGTTTAGGCTATGTGTCTTTGTGAAATAAAACTGTCAAATTATTATTGTCTATTTTTTTTGAATTATGCTTTCAATCTATTACTTGTATTCAAGCGCAAATCTTGCATTTACGCAAAAGAGCCACAGAAGCCATTCCTTTGGAATAAGCCATCATGTATAATTGCATTTTTGTGGTATGACTTGCGAGTACGGTTGTGTACTCATGCTTGTTGTAAAATATGCAACAGAAGAGGAGTCATCACCTGCTTTTGAGGAGGAGTTCATCGAAGGTGCTTGATCGTAGGGTCTTGATCCCACTCAGTTGCCTAAGGTGAATTGATGGGATTCCGCTGAAGTTTCTTTGTTCTGCTGCTATTTTATTTTCTTTGTCAGCCCTGCGTGGCTTAATAATTGTAAACTCGACCATAAGGTCAAAACCCTTATTTGTTAATCAAATTACTCGTTTATGTTATTAATCGTTTGTGTGGATCGATATTCATCTGTGTTGACACTGTGTGCACTAGCTTGATCCTGGACTAGTGCATTATACAGAGGGTCAGAATTGCATATTTTGGGTCCCGACAAAGACATGTCATGAATGCTCTTTCTTCAACTTCTTTGCAATTACCGGTAATGCTGAGTAGTATATCCGTCGATACATACTCAAGCCTGTGCCCTCAGGCATAGAGACCTCATGTCCACACTCCACGAGTGTGGGGACCCAAGCCCGTACAATGCATGATGGGGATCTATGCCCGTCCAATGCATGATGGGGATCTCAAAGGAACAAATCCTTGGCTACCACGTAGACCAAGGTACAGAAATGTATGTCATGATGCAAATTGAACTCACAATATCAACTCATCATGAAAATGTAAATGCTCATCAACATTATCAAACATAAAGCCTCCTGATTAAACCTTGGCATTCATCAAATATGAAACATAGCAATTCATTATTACTACTTGCACTTGCCTCAACCGTGAGGCGGAAAACAACGGCGGAAACATCTAGCCCCGGGCTTCACCACCACCTGGCAACCATGAATAAATACTAAGCATCAATCAAATGTACATAACAATACATTACTCGCTACGCTCTATCTCATCTTCCCAAAACTCAAGATTAATTTCTTGATCTACTCAAGCTAGACAACATGCTAATCAGGAAGCTATATTGGACAGCAGTATTAAAAACTTCATAACTTTTGCTCTGAAACTCAAAACGGCATGATCTCAGATTATCTGGTAAGGTAATGAAATCCTCTACATTAACCTATTTGGCAAAACTTTCTAATTCGGCCAACTTCTGTGTCTAATAATCAGATGAAACTATAGAACTATAATATGTCTAACAGAAATTACAGCAGTGGAAGAAAATTCATAACTTTTGATTGGCTTAACCAAAATTCAATATTTTTAACAATCTGAAAATATTATCAAATTTTCTACAACAATTGTTTTGGGTGAAGTCCCTGATTCATCCCTTAACATGATCTGAATTAATGAACAAGACGATTGCTCAAGTTCGTCAGACTTTCTGGACAGCAGCGGTAAAAGCAACGTCACTTTTAGACCACAACTCCAATTTGGGTGATCTTTAAATCTATGGTAAGCTGAGAACGAGCCCTACAAAACTCTAGGAGACGAAATCCCTCAATTAGGAATTTAACTACGCCACAACTGATGCACAATTAATGGACAGAATCTGATTCTAAACACAGCAGGACTTCGATCCCCTAATCATGGCAAATTATGCATCTAATACGATTCAACCAGCGAGGAAAATTGTTCGTTACCCTTGAAGATCCAAAGGAAGTTGCTGATCAAACCCCACAAAGAAGATCTTCTTCTACTCCCTCTTCCTTCCTCCCTTTAGGCCAGTAGTCTCGCTGTCTTCTTCTCCTTCCCTCGCGTTGGCAGTGAGTGCAGCACCAAGGGGCAGGGAGGGGCAGCTCCAATGGCAGGAGGGGAGGTGCCAGGAGCAGGAGGAGGTGGCAGCTTGGGCAGGAGGGTGGCGGCTTGGTGAGGGAAAGGGGAGGGTGAAGGGGTTAAAGAGGAGGGGGCAGCTTGGGCTTTGGGCCTTAGGGGCGCCTCCCCCACTAATGGCCGACCACATGCTACCCTAGCTTGGGCGGGAGGCCCAAGTTCCCAAATTCCTCCAAAATTTCTGAAATTATACTAATTTCCCTGTAACACCCCAACTCAACATTGAGCCTAGAATGCTAGTAAAATAAAATAAAACAATACTACTAAGACCATTTACCAATTTTTCAGCAGAACCTCCTTTGTATAGTTAACTATACCGAGGTTTCAAACAATTAAATATAACATAAATAATAATTCAATATCCAAATTCATCCAAGCATGCAAGATAGTCTATTAAGATAAAACAATAATAAGCATAATCCAAATTAAGCTAATCTCATTATTACAAACAAGCCAAAGCATTCAACCAAAGCTATGAATGAATCTCAACCGGATTGCTTATTTATAGAGTATGAACCAAATGCTATTCTTTCTTTAGGATGAAAGGTAGTGAGTGCATTCCAACAAAACTACTCCCTCCCATGCATGCCGTTCTTGCTGTGGTACCTAAAACACAACAAAGCAAGGGTGAGTCTAATGACTCGACAAGTATTTATAAAAGAAGCATTAAACACACAGATATAGCATCAACATGTCAAAAGAAGCATTACACTAAATATAACTCCCATGCTTATGTAGTATGAACATGCAATGCATCTTTTAATCTTTATCTCTTTTAGCATTTTATCGTAATGCGGGTATACAACCGTCGATGTATACCCTTGCTCGTGCCCTCCGCACGGGGACCAAAGCCTATACTCCATGAGTATAGGGACCATTACCCATCATCTTCATGATGGGGACCTCTCCTCAATGCCCACATTCCACGAATGTGGGGATTACAAGCCCGCCATTTACATGACGGGGACCTCAACTATATATACTTGGTCACCACGACCAAGTCTCGAGGTATCTTTCAGTATGCATATGTACTATGACCCTATCTTTCATACATATGAATCAACAAGTACATACCACAACTTCAGATCTCACAAAGCATGTAAGGCATTAACAACATACTTAGGAAAGCTTTAGTGTAAACATGCATTCACCAAATTCTATTCATATTCATCACACTATCATCCATGTATGACTAATACGAGTAAGCGTAAGCAATCACATCAACCAATCATATTTGTGCTACAAGCAGGATACTTGCCTCAACCGTGCGTAAGCGATGAAGCCAAGAGGGCGCCGCCTGGGACCAATCCCCACCCTCAACGAGCAGCTAAAGATCACGAGCTCCCGCTAGTGATCTCTTCTTCTCTTCTCCCTTCCTTCTTCTTCTTCTTGGTGGCCAACAACCCGGCGTTCTTCACGGCGGTGGGAGGATGGTGCGCTGGGAGAGGAGGAGCAGGGGGCGATGCATCAGTAGCACAGTGCTACTATAGCACGGCTACAACTACTGTAGCACTGGTTGGTACTGTAGCAAAAATTAGGGTTTCCACCCTTTTGGACCTTGGTGCTGTGGGCCAAAAGCCCATGGCTCAGGTTTTGAAGAAATTTCAGAAAAATCCTTTTAACTATTTTTTTTTGTTTTCTCTCTAACACATTTAGAGTATTACACCCCCTCTAAACTTCATTAAATCCATTTTCTAATTGGTTCTTCTCCCTAAATTATTTCTTCTCACTTAAATAAATTTGGAGTATTACATTCCCTCTCCCGAACAAGTTTCTCTCTTATCGATAACCGGGGTATTACATTATCACATACAGTTTTTAGTAAGAACCGTCTGTGATAATTGCAGACGTCACAGACGGTTCTTAACAAGCATCGTCTGTGATAATTACAGATGTCGCAGACATTTTTTAATCCGAACCATCTATGATAATTCACAGACGGTTCTTAACAAGTATCACAGACGGTTTTTGGTTGGAAGTATATGTGATATGTCTCTTCGTCTCACCTATGCCGCTTTGACTCCCCATGCGTCTCTTCGTCTCACGCACTAAATTTATTTCTTGTTTTTTAAAAATGATCATCTACCACCAAAGATGAATCCCCACATCGTTCTACTCTCAAGCACAAACAAAATGGCTCCCTACTCATCCTTGTCGCCGGCATTAATGGCCTACCTAGCCATCCTGTATGAGCACCTCTCTAACCATACGTTGGCGGATGCTAGGGAATGACATTGTGCCAACAGTGTCCTGCCTCCTCTACCCGAGGTTATGCTAGAGCATGTGATGGCCACCTTCCACCGTATTGACATCCTCCTTCGCCACGTCTTTCGAGTGGTCTCCCGCCTTCGGCGAGCTAACCTCGCCATCGACGTGGTCCTCCAGAATGATGTTGCACATCTCCAAGAGGATTACCATCGCTTCGACGACAACATCGAGACAACGAACGATTGGGTCTACCATGCCGAGACACCTCGAGCGAGGAAAGAGAGCCTCTGGGCACATTTCGACTTGGTCCTTGAGTCGGAGCATCTTTGGGCTACTCTCGAACGAGCGTGTCAACAGATGGACGTGTTTCGGGGAACCTATGCTAACCCTAAACCCTCCGATGCCAACAACGTCACCTACAAAGAATTGAAGACAGAGATAGCAGTCTACTTGGGCTGCTAGAAAAAGTTGATCTTTTATTTCTACTTTTTAAGAAAATCATTTCTAAGAAGCTACTAGCCACGCTGTTTGGCCATATATAAATACAAAATTGAAAAAAGTCCAATTTAGAGTAGAAGTTACTATCTATGTTGAACATGTTTCTTGAATAACGTGTTTATCTTATCGCCTTCTATGTAGCGATCTCGAGATAATGACATGACAACATTATTGACGATTGTAAAACAAGTCATACATATTTAGTCCTGAGGCTAGCCAAAAAATAGAATATTTTTTAGCTATAGACGGAACTATCACAGGCGGTTTAGTGGAACAAACCGTCTATGATATGTATCACAAACGGTTCTAAAATAGAACCGTCTACGATACATAATGATCGCAAATAGTTTTTAATTCGAACCGTCTATGATAATTCACACACTGTTCTTAACAAGCACCGTTTGTGATAACTGCAGACATCACAGACGGTTTAATAAGAACCGTCTGTGATAATGCACAGATGATTCTTAACAAGCACCATCTGTGATAATTTTCTGTCACAGACTATTTCTGGCTGAAAGTGTCTATGATATGTACTCTGTTATTAAATACCTGACCCATCCCGACAGATCTGTCTACAGTGAGCGATACATCCCGAGCGGCTTTATTTCTCGAACTCTACTTCTTCCTCCTCCCTGTCCATTAGATTTGGGGCGTTTGATGGAAGCATACCGCATATTTGCAAGTGTGCTTATAGATTTATTTGTTCTTGGTGATCTAAAGTTAGTATTTGCTTCTAATTATATGCATTATAATCAAGAGAGATGATAGCTAGGTTTAGATCTAGCTTGGTAGTTTTCTCCAATTTAAGAATGGGTCTCACTACTCCTAGTGTACTTCAATATATTCTTGCTTGATATATATATTACTTCATGAATAGTATGTAGCTAGCTACTTTAGATGGAAAATTTAAGGTGAATGATATGTGTAAGTGTAATGGCTAGCTAGCTAACTATAGGAGCATTAATCTAATTTAACACTAATTTGTTACATGTGTAGTGTAGATGGACCAAAACTTGATGTGCGTTGAGAACCATGTGAGTGAATAGTACATCGATGGTGTGTTTGCTTTTAGAAGAGATGCCGAGCAGTATATGCTGAAGAAGGGGATGAAATTTATGTATTGTCCATGCATTGATTGCGATAATCTAAAGATGTTTACCAACTCAGCGTAGATCGACGCGCACTTGATTCGAAGAGGTTTCAAAAAGGGGTACACATGTTAGACTAGTCACGGTGAAGAGATAATTATACAGGAAGGTAGTAACAACGATATGCCGGATGTGGACTGTGCTTTCGGTGAGGATAAGTCACACGATGACAATCTGGATCAGATGTTATGTGATGCAGAAGGGAACTATACTGAGAGAGAGTTTGGTAAATTCGAGGGCTTGATGGAGGACTCCGAGAAACTTATGTTCTCGGGCTACAAGCCAGAATACACAAGGTTGTCATCCGTGTTTTAACTTCTGAAATTGAAGGCAACTAATGGTTGGTCTGACAAGAGTTTCTGTAATAGCCCAAATTTCAATTTCCAGTTAAAAAATAAAATTTAATTATTTTCCTCGTTTTTTCGAAATTTTAAAAGCTTTTCCTTAATTATTTTAAAGCCAAAATAAATTATTTACAAAATTAAATACTAGTTATGAGTTAGAAATATTTTATTTAAGTCCAAAATGACACAGGGAATTTCTATGAATTTTCTCATAATTTTTGGACTTTAGTTGCTATTTTCTAAAGCCTAAATGAATTAACTAAATTATTTAAAATCACTAAAGCATTTAAAATCCGGAAAGAGAATTCGGGCCGAATCTTTTTGGCCCATCTTTCTTTCCGCACGCGCGTAGCCCATGGTGTGCGGCCCAACTCCGCTTGCCAGCCACTCCACCCTCCCTCTCTCTTTGTCTCACTAGCACGTGGGGCCCGCACGTCAGCCTCTCCAACCCCTTTCCATTGTTTTCTTTCATTGACACGTGGGGCCCACTGTCCACGTCACCTTCTCTTTCCTTTCACTCTTATCCATCTTCGTTCGAGTCTGCCATTAGTGTCGCTTCAAACCTTCCAAAAACCTAAGCAAATCATCCAAAATTCACGTGATCTTGCCGGCATTTAAATGCCCAATCAAATTCTCATCTATCCTGGTCTTTTCCCCTTCCTTTCTCATCGCTGATTCCTAAAATCTCGTCGGTGTCCACTCGAACCAACGTCGCACTCGCCCTATTTAAGCGCGCACCCACACCGTCCTTCTTCACACATCCCAACGCCGCCGCTCACCTCGCCCCAACCCTCTCGAGCTCGCCAGAATTTGGAGTTGAAGCCTCGCTGCCTGAAGCTCCTTCCACCGCGAAATTACTCACCATCGACGATGCTCTGGTCGCCCCGACCACCCCATCGTAATCGCCTTGTCACGGACCACCTTGTGCGTGCAGCATCTTCACCAAAAACCCACAGGAACGTCCTCACCGCTATCGACCTAGTTCCACCATCGCTAAGCTCCTCGCCACCGGCATTGCATCATGCTCCACTGCCATATCAATAAGCATCAGGTTCAGTGTTGCCTTTTCTCTCTTTTGCGAACCTTTGTGTGACTCCTTGTGGCGCAAAGTGCCAACGAGCCCATCGGCGTACCACCGCTGGCCATGGGCTGACGTGGCGTGTCCATGTAGGTGTCACCTTAGCGCACATCAGCCCTAGGACAATGTCATCGCACACATGGCTATCCGTGTCAGCATATGCACCAGCACACGTGCAAAAACACTATTTTCATGAGACCCGACCCGTGGTAGTGCATTGATCGACCATGGAATTGGTCCATTGACCAAGGGGCCCACGTGTTAGAGTATTTTCCCATAGGAAAATAATTCAGCCAAAATGATTTTCGGGCGATGACGTCAGCCTACATCATAAACCGAATTTTCAGTAGAAAAATAAATCAAGAAATTCCAGAAATTGAATTTTAGGTATTTATTTAGGGTTTAAATTTCGAGGGGCTTGTTCTCCTTCATACGAGCTCTGATTTCGACGATTCAAATTTCTAAATTCATCTAAACTCAAGATCTAGCCAACTAAACCAAAATTATTTAATTTAGAGTTAATTTTAATTTGAATTTGAATTTATTTGTGTTTATTTGAATTTGGCTTATTTTTGCGTATAGATTTCGACGATTCCGAGGAACCTAAGTTAGTTCAAGAATAAGAATTTTAGCAAGGCAAGTTATACCTTTGACCAAGTTTGATCCTATTATCTTAAATTATTTAATTATGTTTTAAAGTATTATTGCATGCATATTTCTATTTAGTTATTTTAAATTCTAGTTTTAAGTTCCTAGTTAATCTATTTCCTTTGTATGGCCAACGTTGATGTTTGAATAATCATTCCCTTGTCACCATAGTTAAAATAAAATAAATTAGAAAAATTATATGCTTAGACAATGCTTAGACCAAAATGTTGATTTTGGGAATTTTAGCTAAATGACAAATATGATTTAAATTGGAGACTATGGTATTGCTTTTACCATAGAAGCTTTATAAAATGTTTTGACCTAAAAAATAAAATAAAACTGGTTTGGAATTGGGCGAATTGGACCATTGGTGGGTGCAAGATTATACACAGGCTCAATTCAGTGAATGGTTGAGGCCTAGAGGTTATTTTAGAAGTCGCCCAGTCATATAAGGACCGGTCTGTGAGCCACGGATTGTTAAGCCAAACTCGTACCACCATAAGTCTGGAGTGGGACAGACTTGGCTAATTAATCTATATTATTTCACTGTAGTTATGCCACTCAGAGGTGTGAGTGTCATGAAGACTTACTATTAATACTCACGTGGCGCAAGAGGGGGTTATCATTTGGTGCGAAGCCTGCGGTAATGAAACCTTAGCGGGCATAATTACGTTGAAATAATGTAGGGTACAAGCCTCATGATGTTTGCTTAGCCGCATGCCTTCGGAAGCATGTTTTGGTCGACATTTAAAGCAACCTATCTCTTGTGGGTAAAGCTTTACAGACTCTGTAATATCCCGATCATGAATACTGAGTACAATATTATTTAGAGAGGGAAATTAAAAGAAAATTCAGGATTAGTGGGAGGATTGGACATTGGGCTTTTGGCCCAAGGCGTCCTAGCCAAGTGGGCTGGCCATTTAATGGAGTCAAGAGGGGGGTGCCCCTTCCCCAAAACCCTAGCACCCTGCTACAGTACCATCGCCGCACTGTAGCATCCCCCTTCCCTGCTACTCTGCCAAGAGGAGGAGAAGAGGAGAAAGGAAGGAGAGGAAGGATGTAATATCCCGAAAATAACCCTCTCGAGGACCTATGCGTAATTAAACAAAAGTGAATACAAAAAACAGGATGCTTACAGTTTTTCGAGATGAGTTGTTTTTTGGGAACGGATTGTATGGAAAGAGTTGCTTTTGGGCCGTGGTAAAAGGGGACGTGGGAATTAGGGGATCCAAAACACAGAAACAAAACCCTAGCGTTGCCTTGTTTTTCCTTACACCGCCACCCTCGTCTTTTTTTCTTCTCTCGCTGGCGCGTGGAGGCCTTTACCACAAATTGGCCGCGGCGGTCGCGTGGCGTGCCGCTTCGCGCCGCTCTCTGCCGGTGTGGTTGCGTCGCTCGCAGATAGTCGCCTAGCGCGTCATGGTCATACGCTTATCCGCGACGAGTTAAGCGTTGCCCGGCTGCTTGCGTGGAGGCCTTCGGCGGACTATCCTTCCGACTATTTGCATCAAACCTTGTTGCCTTCATGTGGCTGCTGTTTGTACGGCCAAGTCAAGAGAAAAGCATACGGTGGCATAGGTAGTGGATTATTTAATGGTGTACTTTTTATTAGTTAATGTTGATTATTTAATTTATATTGTTAGGGAGAGAGAGAGTAGATGTTGTGCTGCATGTATGCGATTTAAGATTGGGATGGCTAGGCAGAGAAATTTTGTTAGAACTGCATGCTCATTAATTGGAGTAGTAGTGATGCATTAGTTTATTAGTTTTGCCTTTAGCATGACATAGATCGGCTGGCTTGTTGCTATGTATATTTAATTGGATTAATAGGGAAGAGAGAGATTAATTTGATAGTGATTAATTTAATAGGGCTGCTAGTGCTTCATTAATTGGATTAGTAGGGGAGAGATTAATTAAATAATGCTAATTAGTAGTTAAGCCGTAGCATTGTATACATGCATGCATATTTAAATAGTAAAGGTGAGTCATTAGCTAGTTAGTACTGCCTGTTTTATTAGCATGCTTCTAGTCGGGGAGATATCGAATAGTAGATTGGTTTTGGTCTTTGTTCTGTTGTACGATTTATTCGGGTACCTTAATGGTGAATTTTGGGAATGTCATCTACTAGTTAATTGTAGATAATTTTGGTGTCTTTCCATAGAGTATTTAATCATGTCGAGCGGACGAATAATGTTCAAGTTATGCATTTATTAAGGCTCGCTGTCCAGGAGATGACAGATGGGTCTTCTGGAATAAAAACGAGGGGTTAGATGATTTAATTAGAAGTCTTGGTAATATAAGAAAATGTGGAGAATTTTGTGTAGATTCCAGATTGGGGTGGTTTGTTATGATCGGACTTGTAAGTCAAAAGTTATGTCCTTTTAGTACCAGGACATCAAGGGGTGACTGTTCGGTAATGGGGTAGCGTTGTGGATTTGGGGGACGTGTAGGAGCGATGTAAATTAATTGTTGTTCTTGTGATGCTGTACCTTGTATTGAAATTTGAGTGTTTAATGTAGGAGAGACGTCGTGCTTATTGTCATCTTCTAGCCAAACCGTGTGTCGCAACTAGTAAAGGCAAGTGCATGGTAGACAGCGATCAAATGATTGATCACTGTATTTATTTATCGTTCATTACCATTATTGTTGTGCTTTTATTTTTATTTAATTGCAAGCAATAGAATGGTATGACTATATCTTGTTGATAAACGTGAGGAAAATTGATATGATGAATATGATGAAATTATGCATTTTTGCATTCATAAGCATCTTTGCATATGAGAAGGTGATCATGATTGATCACAACTCCACAGGAGTGGAGGAGGTCCCCGATCCTTGAGGAGGAGCGGGCTTGAAAGTGAACGTTGTCGCGAGCGTTCACTCATGCTATACCGGTATACACGAAAGAAGTGAATGTGGACATGTAGAATAGAGTTGCACTGAGATATGAGATGAATGTGTGTGAAAACTAAGATAAAACAA
This sequence comes from Phyllostachys edulis, assembly GCA_036346405.1. NCBI lineage: Eukaryota > Viridiplantae > Streptophyta > Magnoliopsida > Poales > Poaceae > Phyllostachys > Phyllostachys edulis. The sequence goes on from JAYEVD010000076.1 coordinate 93,546, forward strand.
TGACATGAGAATAATGATAGAAGGACATGTGTTGATAATGAAGTTATTGAATACTGTTGTTTTATCATTGTTTGTTGTTTATTGATGTATTTGCTGAGTCGTGGACTCACCCTTGCTCCTTTGTTGTTTTTAGGTGATCGTTGAGGGCGTCACGGTTGAGAGGAACTAGTGCATATGGGATAGTTTCATACTTCAAACAAATGATTATTTGCCATGAGAACCATTTGATTCATTATCGCTAGACTACTTTTAGAACAAGTTAGAGATTGAATAAACTTAGATGAATGTTTTGGACTAGTCTACTTTATTCCAAGGTTTTGGATTCATTCATTTTGCGCTGTTCTAGACTGTTTACCTTGCTTTGTTTTCCTCGCTTATTTATTCATGCTTACCATGTCTTTATTCTTGTTCTATTGTGACCTATGGATGGGTTTTATTAATGCTTTGGTTGCTAAAATTCTATAGTGTGTTAATGAATATTAGTTGAAAAGGTAGTTTAGTGGCATTCCAGGCTCAGTGTTGGGCTTGGGTGTTACAAAGAAAGAAGAAGAGGAAGAGGTAGAAGAAGGGGATCTTCATGAGGACTTCAGCGAGATCCAGCGGAGAATTCGTGGGTAAATTCGTGTTCGCCATTAGTTATTGCAATTCTTTTATATGTGATTTGTCGCCTGTAACACCCCAGTCCTACAAGGGCCTGGAATGCTACTAAACTAACATGTTAACAAAGTTAAAACAGAAGACAAAATTCTAAATTTCGGCAGAACCTCCCCTGTATAGTTAGCTATACCGAAGGTTCCAACAATCATAAATATCAAGACAATAGTGAAATCAACAAATATCAGAACCATCACAGAAGTATAATCTTATCTCAAGCAACTATATCAAAAGGATGAACTAAGTTCACGCACAGTACTTAACCAATCTTAACGGAGAAGGGTTATCAGCCACAGCCAACATTTATTATTACAGTTCATCAATAATGAATGATTAAATCGAACTAAAATGAAATCTTAGACTTGATTAAGGTGAAGTGAAAGGCTAGTGTGTGTCTATTCCCTCCCCATGGAGCCAACCTCAAAGATCACCTAAAAAAAACAACAAACAACGCAAGAGTGAGTCCGAGACTCAGCAAGTACAATAAATAAATAATACATATAACAACCATGATCATGTGAACATCATTGAAGTGTATGAAATAAGCACAGAACGAACACTTGAATGAATGGAATGAATGATTTGGATGAAATGAAAGGACTACACACATGCATATACCGGTATTGCTGGTGACACACCCGTCGGTGTTCACCTAAGCCCTCATTTAACAAAATACGGGGATCCAAGCCCCGTATGAAGAACGTTTCATACGGGTGTCCCAAACTGCCCACATTGGAATGGTGGGTCTTACGTGCCCATACTAGAATTGATGGGTCTTATATATTGATCCACTCCCGTGGATTGAAACATGTATTGTGGATGCATGGTATGACATATGAACATTGAAAAGACATGCTCTCTAATCATGGAGGTAACACATATGGATTGAATACGAACATTTAAATATTAACATGGTTCTTAGAAATACAAAATCAACAACAAGCATTCAACATTTCATGATTATAGGAACATTGAGGTACTTGCCTTCCACGATGCGACACGTTAGTAGGCAGTGGTGGTGCTCCTAAATCTGAAGCCTCTCCGCCTACACAACATATGCTCGAAATAAGAACAACATATAATAGGACGCTTCCATTAACATTCTACAACGCATTCCCGAACATCCAAGAGTTAACTAATATATTTAGTCCAAAATGGACAACACCAACGCATACGTGAATCTGGACAGCGCACGGAAACGACCATAACTATTAACCTGGGACTCTAGAGAAACTTAACAAGAACGAGGTGAGCCCAGTTCCTAGAGAAACTTAACAAGCATATCTACGAAAACCTAGTTGGGGAGATACCTCACTTTAGACAAGCAATGTGGGACTAATCCCACACACACAACTCCTCATGGGCCACATGGGCGCATCACGAGTAGGCCGAGGTATTACATTCACCCCTTAAGGGCCGGCGCCCTCAGAAGACACCGCATACACGGCAAATGCCGAGAACCACCCCTCGGTACCTGCCTACTCAGTGTCGGCCCATGTGGCCCATGAGGAGTTGTGTGGTGGGATTAGTCCCACATTGCTTGTCTAAAGTGAGTTGTACTAGTATATAATGCTGTTGGGTCCAAACATAGCACCTCCGGGTTAACCTTTTACACGGGCGAGGACGAAAGTGTAAGTAGGGTGCTATGTGTGCTGGTCCGCCTACGATGGGCCGGGCATTGAGCGGATTTTGGGCCAGGTGTTACAGATGGTATCAGAGCATCAACCTTCGCTACACTAAAGGCGGGGACAGGCGCGGGCATATGGCGATGGCTCGTGTGGTCGAGGTGAGTGGACTGCGGCATGGCATATGTGGCACTAGGCACTGGGTACCGAGGGGTGGTTCTGGGGCATTTGTCACAGATATGCGGTGTCTTTGCCGAAGCGTCGGCCCTTAAGGGGTGAATGTAATACTCGGCCTACTCAGATGCCCATGTGGCCCATGAGGAGTTGTGTGGTGAAATTAGTCCCACATTGCTTGTCTAAAGTGAGTTGTACTAGTATATAATGCTGTTGGGTCCAAACATAGCACCTCCGTTAACCCTTTTACACGAAGCGAGGACGAAAGTGTAAGTAGGGTGCTATGTGTCTGTGGTCCGCCCACGGTGGGCTGGGCATTGAGCGGATTTTGGGCCAGGTGTTATAAAATCGGCCAAAGAAAAATACTAACAAGCAGCTGAACATGAAGGACAGATTCTGTTCCGATTTAAACGCGACGGCAGTAAAGAAAATAACGCAACTATGGATCTACAACTCCGATTAAGGCGTTCTTTAACATTCTAGAAAGGTTATAAAATTTTCTAAAATATTCTAGTTGGGTGGGAACTCTGAATTAGCCCCTAACATAAACATATAACACAAGGCAAATCCACATACTAATCTTGTCAGAAATCTGAACAGCAAGAATGAAATGAACATAACTTTTGATCTGTATGTCGGACTTTGGTGATATTGGTGGATATGGAAAGCTAAGACAATAAACTACAAATCTCATAATAGGGAGGATTCCTGATTCGGACCTTAACAATGTTCAAATTGCCACGCAAAGTGACTGCTGGAAATTAAATGATGTTCTAGACAGTGGTACAAAAATGGCCGTATCTTTCAAACCATAACTCAGATTCAGGTGAACTCAGGGGCTACGGAAACCTGACGAAATAGTCTACAACTCTCTAAGAGATCACAAGTCCTAATTCGGCCTAGATCTAAACGAAAAATGACGTGCAACAGAGAACAGCAAACCTGAATCTGAACACAGCACTACCGACGAACTAAAAAAACGTCCTCTACCAAGAATGAACTGAACAAACAGCAGGGATGTGAGATGATACTCTAGGAGATGCGTGAGGCGCTGATCCTTGCACGAATCACCAATGGACGATGGCCCCCCGGCTGTTCTTCCTTGATTTGGCCTGCAGCACCAAAAGAGGAGAGATGAGTTGCTGCTACCAAAGGAGGAAGAAGAAACTGCAGCCACCAATGGAGGGAAGAGAAGCTGCAGCCACCAATGGAGGGAGGAGGGCCGGCTGCCATCAGAGGAAGAGGGGAATCGGTTTGGAGACAGCAAGGGAGGCGCCACCACCAAAAGAACAGCAGGGGGGCGGCGGCTGTGCTGTAGGGAGCAGCCAAAGAAAGAAGAAAAGGAGGATGCCAAGCTTATGGTTTGTAGGGGTGGGGGCGCATGGGCTTTAGGCCCATGGCGCCTCCCCTCATGGGCTGTTGGCCGGCCTTTAGGCCAAAACACCCTGGGCCAGAGGCCCATCTCTTTAAACCCTCCTCCAAAACTGAAATTTCACTAAACCTTTTTCCCCAAATAAAATCTCTCTAATCGGGACTCAGGGTATTACATCGCCGAAAGTCATATTAGTACCCTGCTATTGTAGATCGATATTTTTGCAGTTCTGATGATCCGTAAGTTTGAATTAGTTCCAAGAAAAATCAGAGATTAGGGTCTCCTAGAGTTATGTGGGTAATTGTGATAGCTTTCGGAAAGCCTTGGATCGCAATTTTTGGATGGATAGATATTTAGTTACGATTTTTGCAATCTAACTGCCTTTTCAGTCCCTAGGATTCGAGCAGCGAACATGGTTTTACATATTAAGGTTTGAAAATGGATGAACATGGACTTTTGGTCTGCATTACTTAGATATATAACTTAATAATTATTCCAGAGAGTCCAAGTTCATATTTTTTTGGACAAGTAGAACGAAAGTTAAGGAATTTTGAATTGTTCGTTACAGTTATGTCCCTCTATTGGGGATAGTCGGGAAAGATTGCTCTGTTAGCAACTTTTGTTGCACAATAGAATAATTATAATAAATATATTATGGACTCTAGTTCTCTGTAGATTCCAAAATGACTTAGATCATTGTGTTTGGTTGTACCAATTGAAAGATATGTAATTTCTAAATTGATAGTACCGAAGATGATAGAACTGTCTATGGAGATAAAAACAAGGGTTTAGATGGATTAATCTGAACTTCCGGTCACCTGAGAATTTGTGGGTGTGTGTGTGTAGATTCCAAACAATTTGAGTTCATGATTTTTGGAGCTTTGAATCAAAAGTTATGGTTGTCCTATGGTGGCTGTCTGTTTTGGACAGATTGGGACTTGGCAACGTAATGGTATTGTTTCGGGTCACAAATAGGAGCGAATGAGTTCGTTTAGTTTTATTGCTATGCTATGTGCAATTGAATAGTTTTCTTAGTATGCTTTACGAATGCCAGGTGGTGGTGAGAACCCGGGGATAGAGTCCTCTTTTCATCGTCATCCGTCTCATGGTTGAGGCAAGTGCAAGCAGTGTAGAGTATTTGTGGTGCTATATTCATGATAATTGCCATGGTTTAATTGTATGGAATTTTATCTATGATTTTGCTGCTGAATGTTATTCTCTCATGATAGATTGAGAATATTAAGTTCATTTGCATCATAGCATTCATTTCTTTGAGTATTTGACTACGTGGTGGCCAAGGATTGATTCTCTTGAGGTCCCTGTCATGTAATGGACGGGCATGGGTCCCACACTCGTGGATTGTGGGCTTAAGGTCCTTGTGCCCGAGGGCATAGGCTTGAGTATGCATCGATGGATGCACTACTCCGCATTACCAGTAATTGCAAAGAAGGAAGAAAGTTGCATTCTTGGCATTTGCATTGCATGAAAGTGGTTCAATTGCTGATGGCAATATGAGAATTTTGTTATATTCCATACATGTGTATGTTTTGATTACTTCACTGTTGTACTTTGCTGAGTTGTGGACTCATGCTTGTTGTTGATGTTTTCTTTAGGTATTTCTCGAGGAAGCGACATGCATGGGAAGGGTTAGATTTTGGTGCACTTCACACATGATCAACCTTGGCAAATAAAAATAACCCGTTTACTTAAATTTAAGTGATCCTGTTATTATTTTTTATTCTCAGACTGTGCTCATCCTTCGAGATGTTGAGTTATTTGTAATTGGAGTAGTCAAGTATGTCTTGTGGACGTTACTATTATGCTTTAACATTTTAGAACTTGATTTTTTTACTATTACATGCTAGAAGAGTTCAAGTGACTTGTTTAGCCCTTCATCCAATTAGAACCTTAAATAATCCTGATGTATTCTTATGGTTCTGCTATTTGATGTTTAGAACAAGGTTTATGTCTAGAATCTTGTTATTCAATATAGTTTTGGTTATTGCTAGCTTGTTAGGTGTTGAAAAGCTTGCTGTTAATGGATAGTGGTTAGAAGTACCTTGAATTGTTGAATTAGTTTAGTAGCATCCTAGGCTCAGAGTTGAGCTGGGGTGTTATGGACTCTACAGAGTATTAATCTATTCAAATAGCCACGTCCGCAGTCATAGACATGTTGAGCAAAGCCTTTCATGGATTAGACTTAGACTTGTTTTTAAAATAAATCTCAAACTCAGATGTTTTTGGATAGTTTATCCAATTGGGAAATCCGGGAAGAATGCTTGGTGTAAGGGGGTTAGTCCTCCACCAGTTGTATATGGAGGTTTATCCTACACTTGAGAATTCAGAATTCAATAAATAAAAGTTTGATTTCAGTTATAGATTAAAAAAATTTCCTTGAACTTAGTAAGAGTATTTAAAACTAAAAATTATTGCTTTATGCAAAATGGACCCTATAAGCCTCACTTGATTAAACATGCATGCATTATATTATGTTATTGTGTGTAACTTACTGGGTACAGTTGTTTGTGCTCACTCTTGCTGAATAAATTATTCAGGTGAAGATTATTATCAAAACGGTGAGGATCAGGACGGCTAGGCTACGCCACCAGACGATTGCCTATGGCGAATTCGTGTGGCCTACCTTAATTATTTATGCTTCCACTACATCTTTTATTTGGCCTCAGGCCCAATTGTAATAAACTCTGATTTATATTCAATAAATATAAAGTATGATTTTGCTATCACTTTTGTTTAACTGTGTACACTAACTATTCCTGGACTAGTATATGAAACACAAAGAATCCGGGATCCTTCGCTCCTAGGTTCGACAAAAGGGGTATCAGAGCCATATCGACTGTAGGTCGTGGCCTTAGAATGGATAAAACCCTTAAGGACTTATTTTTTTTAAAAAAAAACTAAGAATACTTTGCCCTTTCTGGTGTCTTTCCTCAACCCTTCTCTTTAAAATGGTTACTAACTCATCTCTTTCTCAAAAATTGTAAATGACCGAAGCACCAAATGATGTTTCCCACGGGATCTTCGCTGGACACTGGCCTGCAACACTCTAGAGAATGATGCAACATCTACACTTCCAGGAGAGGCCAACGTACGAGGGTTAAAAGTATGTGGTAGACACTTAGGAGCGTTGGAGGTGATACTCTACTCCAACCTGTAGCCTAACACAGAGTTTCATATCTTCGATGCTCCGATGCAGTGTGGCTCCTTTCCTGAAGGTATCCAAGATGCTACCAGAGAAGTTGTTCATCGACTCTATTACATCTACGACCACCGCTTCCACAACACTAGATTCCACTACTACCCGATGCACATCCCCACCTAGCTTGGTAGTATTTTTCGTTCAGCCAGAGATGAGGACTTCCTGGAGCTAACACATCGGGTGGAACTGACGATTGCTATGGAACATGCCCACTGGCGCACTTTGGATGAACTACGTGCCACCCATGAGAGACAAGAGGTAGCAGAAGAGGAACTGGCCCGCTACAAGGAAGGTGACGCTAGTACCAACAACACCCCTGTGACTCCTTAGATTTTTATCTTTAGTATTCCCATTAGACACAAATTGTGAGTTGTCAATCCCTTTTGTGACAACCACAATTGATTAATAAAATAAAATAATAAAAGACTATTTTGAAAAGTTGCTCTTTGCCTTGTGTTGTTTGGTTCTTGGGCTATTTTAGACTTATTTCCCCTTAGTACTCTCTTCCTTTTGCTCTCTTCTAAGTCTTGGAAAATCTAGCAGATGGTGACAACTCATAGAACTGACAGCAAAAGTGCCAGTGGTCAGGGCAATGAGAATGCCGACTATCAAGCCAACCCCATTCCGCAGCCACCACCACCTCCAACAAAAGGACCTGATTGGCACTAGATGATGGCCAATCAATCTCACCTGATAGATTTGCTCGTCCAATCTCTCAACAAACACTCAGAGTATGCAAACAGCAATAGTAGTAGCTCGTGCTCTGCCTCCACCTCCACTCAGAGCTAATATCTCTGAATTCATGAGGATGTGCCCTCCGACTTTCTCCAGTAGTATTGAGCCAATGGACTTGTACAATTGGCTTAGGGCGATCGGCAACAAGCTAGACATTGCCTAGTGTACTGATCGCGAGACGGTTCTATTTGCTTCGCATCAGCTGAATGGACCAACATCAGAGTGGTGGGACAATTTCACTCAGTCTCGCGTAGATGCTCAGTCCATCTTGTAGGATGAGTTTGAGCAGGTTTTTTGTCGTACCCACATCCCTTCAGGAATGATAACTCTGAAGAAGAACAAATTTTGCTCTCTATGCCAGGGCAACCGCACCATCAATGAATACCTTCACAAATTCAACCAGCTGGCCAGATATGCCCCTGAAGATGTTGCTACTGATGAAGCCAAGCAGGAACACTTTCTAGAGGGACTCAATGATGATCTTTCTATTTGTCTAATTGCATGGGACTACACCGACTTTCAGTAGTTGGTGAACAAGGCCATCCGCCAGGAGGGCAAGCATTTGGAAATGGAAAATCACAAAAGGCGAATGGCGGCTCGGAAGTTCAACTCTAGGGGTTTTCCCATGACCCGCATTGCTCACCCGCAGCCACCTCAGCGTGGAAGATTTCAATCTTCTTCGTCCAAAGCACTGTACAAACCAAATACCTAAACTCACTGCTTCGCAATACTTTTTAGGAGGTCAGCCTCAAAAGGATATATCAAATGTTACCTACTATCACTGCTAGGAAAAGGGGCACTTTGCCAATAAGTGTCCTAAGAAGCTTCTTCCAATTGCACCTAAAATGGGGGTTCCAGCTGCTAGCAACACCTCTATTGCTAAGAATCAATTTGTGAAGGGTTGAGTGAACCACATCTCTGCGGAGGAAGCTCAGACTGCACTAGATGTTATTCTTGGTACGTTCCTTGTCAATTCAATACCAGCATCAGTCTTATTTGATTCAGGAGCTTCACATTCTTTCATTTCAAATAAGTTTGTGGAAAAATACGGGTTACCTATCTCTCCCTTAGTTAACCCTATGATAATCCATTCCCCGGGCTCATAAATGGGGACAAGTTCCCTATCCCCAAACCTTACATTGGAGATATCTAGAGTATCTTTCTTGACAAACTTAATAGTCTTGCACTCCCAAGGATTGGATATGATTCTTGGAATGGACTAGCTCGCCAAGAATAATAGCCAGATAGATTGTGCCAATAGGTCTATCACCCTCACCAATGAGCAAGGAATTCAAGTACATTTCAGACCCAAGACCTCTACTGGAGAAAGTTCCATCCTGACCAGTTTAAAAGACGAGAAGCTTGAAGAAATACCAGTGGTGCGAGAATACCCAGATGTATTTCCTAAGGATTTACCTAGTATGCCACCAGATAGGGACATTATGTTCTTAATTGACTTAGTCCTAGGGACTACTCCAATTTTGAAGAGACCCTACAGAATGCCTGCCAATGAGTTAGCAGAATTAAAGAAATAAATTAAAGAGCTGAAGAACAAGGATTATATTCAGACAAGTTCATCGCCTTGGGGAGCACTGGTACTTTTTTAGAAAAGAAGGACAATAGTATGAGGATGTGTGTGGGTTACAGATCACTCAATGATGTTACAATCAAGAACAAGTATCCTTTGCCTAGGATCGATGATCTTTTTGATCAGTTGAAAGGAGCCAGCGTCTTTTCCAAGATTGACTTAAGGTCAGGCTATCATCAGCAGAAGATCTAACCAGAAGACATCCCCAAGACTGCATTCACCACAAGATATGGAATGTACGTGTTTACAGTAATGTCATTTGGTTTGAAAAATGCCCTGCTTATTTCATTAATGTTCATGGAATTCTTATATAAGTTTGTGGCTGTTTTCATCGATGACATTCTCATCTATTCAAAAGATGAAGAAGAGCAAGAGAAGCACCTCAAGACTGTATTGGAGAAGCTCAGGGAGCATCAACTTTATGCCAAATTCAGCAAGAGTGAATTTTGGCTAAGTCAAATGGCTTTCCTCGGACATATTGTGTCAGCAGGAGGAGTTGCGGTAGACCCCGCCAAGGTTGAAGTTGTAAGGGATTGGAAGCAACCTAAGTCCATCATGGAAGTGAGAAGCTTTCTCGGTTTAGCTGGTTATTACTGGAGATTCATCGAGGGTTTCTCCAAGGCAGCTAGACCGATGACCCGGCTTCTGAAGAAAGAGAAGAAGTTTGAATGGACAACTGCTTGTGAGCAAAGCTTCCAGAGTTCAAGAAAAGGCTAGTTTCTCCACCTGTATTGGTTTTGCCTGATATCCATAAGGACTTTGAGATTTTATGTGACGCATCTTGTTAAGGCCTTGGATGTGTGCTGATGTAGGAAGCTAAAGTCGTGGCTTATGCATCTCGTCAATTGAGACGACATGAAGGAAACTATCCGACTCATGACCTAGAGTTAGCTGCAATTGTGCATGCTTTGAAAATATAGCGACATTATCTCATTGGTAACCACTGTGAGATTTTCACAGATCACAAAAGTTTGAAGTATATCTTCACCCAATCAGAACTCAATCTTAAGCAAAGGAGATGGTTGGAGCTGATAAAGAATTATGACCTTGGAATCCATTATCACCCAGGCAAAGCAAATGTAGTGGCAGATGCCCTAAGTAGAAAAGCATATTGCAACGCTACGTTAGTTCAAGAAAGCCGGCCAAAATTGTATGAGGAATTGAAGCACTTGAACTTGGAGATTGCTAGCCATGGCTATGTGAATACTCTGGAAGTTCAACCAACCATTCAAAGTCAAATCAGAGAAAGACAATGTAACATCCCAAACAATGGTTTGTGTTTCAAATGTATAAAAAAGAGGAGAATTTAAAACTTTTGATGCCTCATGATATCATTTGAATTTTCTAGAAATTTTCCCTAAGAGCTTCCTAATTTCAAAGACAAATGCTTCAATTGATGAAAGCATAATCCTTGAAAACTCCTTAAGCAAATCTTATGATCATCCTATAGGATTATTTTTCCTAGCTTCTAGATCACCCTGGTGACCCCTCTAAGAAATCTCATAATTTTTAGAAATTATTTACAATTTCTAAGAGGCCAGTCAAACCAGTTTGACTCTTGGTCAAAACCCTAGGACTTGACCTTGTAATTTTTCTAGAGAGAAATTTATTGCATGAAAAGTTTTGTAAAAATTACACAAGGTTTCTCTTACATCCAGTAACCTTCCATAAAAATTTTAGAATTTTTGGAGCGATGAAACTCTCTCTAAAAATTCGCCAACCATCTCAGCCTTTTTTTTTATCAAAAACCTGATATTACTATTGGGCCGACCGAGCCACTTTGACTCGGCCGAACCCAACCATCTCAGCCGCACCACACCACTTACCCCTTCACTTGGAGTTGTCCGATTGAAAATCGACGATCAGATTGAGTGGGCCATTTGGACCACTCGATCGTCCTTATCGCATGAACCGTCCAATTGGAAATCGATGATCAAGATTGAATGGAACGTTCGGACCGTCCAAATGTCCCCGTCACATGGATTGTCCGATCTTGATCTAATGGTCAAACTCTATCTCGCTCGTTTAAACTGGCCCAGCCCCTTTCTCTTATGTCGCTGACTGGTGGGCCCTCCAGCGCAGATCTTCTTCTCCACACGGCCAGCACCTCGCGCCACCTCGCTCAAGCTCGCCAGTGGCCAAACTCTGCTGTGCGTCATCGTCAATGACCCGCCCCAGGTTTGCAACACACGCCATTGGTTTGGCCAATGGTTTCACACCCGCACCTGCTCCAATCACCTCGCCATCGTTTCACTGTCGCTCGTGGTCGTCCATGGACCGAGCTCACTATGGAGCTCTTTCCTCACGAGCCCTTTGCCCCAATCTCTATTTAAGCTTCCTCATAGCTTCCCCACATCTTTTAGACACCACCAAGTATTCCCTCACCTTCTCCACTTCTCAATTGAGCTCAATTCTAAGAAAGCCCGAAGCACCACTGTCGTCCTCAACGTCGTCCCGGCGACACAGGAGTTCTTTTCCAATTCTTTTTGCGTCACTTTGTGCCCCTTATCACCTTTATCATTTCCCCTAATCCAATTTTGGGTTGTATTCACAGAATCACCGAAATTTTGGATTTGATCTTGTTCGGCCGAAATGCTCGCCTTCGTTCCCAACTCCGATGAGGCGGTCCTTTGAGCAATTGCTCGCGTGAGCACCATCTCATGCACTCACTTAAGCTCTCCCTACCTTTCTTGTTCACTCATTTTGTTCAGGTCGAGCTCCCCTCGGTGTGGGCATCGTCGCCGCCGCCGAGCCTCGTTGCCAACCTTTCTCTGGTGAGCTCATCCTCCCCGCATCATACTGGTGAGCTCAGTGAACTCTCCTATTTCTTCTGCGCGCACTAGATCACCTAGAGCGTAGCCTTAGCGTAGTTGCCATTTTTGCCGTACCTTCAACTCCGCTTCACCTCGTCGCGCCGCCGCTTCAATCCACCTCCGGCGAAGCTCCGGCCATGGTCGGGTGCGCAATAGTATTAGGAATCCATTTTAGCCCCTAGCTCACACTGATGAGACGCCCGACGAAGTCACGACCGAGAGCGCCTCTGTGTTGTCATTTTTGGACAGCTACTGTAGCTCGATCATTATCCATTAACCGCTATCCTAAACCCACTTTCCTGTGTTAATCCAGTAGTATTGGGCTAATGCTTCGCTTACATGTGGGTCTAGCCGTTAAGTGCTTGGTAACCCCTCTGGACCGTCCATTTTGAGATCAATGATTCAGATTAGTTTGAACGTTCGGACCGCCCGAAGTCCCTCTTCGGTTGGACTGTCCAATTTCAATTCAACGGTCCAGATCTTTTTGGCCGTTCAGACTGTCCGAACATCCATCTCGTTTGGGCCATCCGATTTTACATCAACCGCCTAGATCACTTTGGCCGTTCGGACCACCGAATGGAACCATCACATGGGCTATCCAATTAGATTCCAACGGTCCAAGCGTTTTTAGCTTAGGGTTTATAAGAAAATCTGTATATAAATTATTTATGTATTGCAAATTGTTGTAAACTTCAAAACTGCATAAATAATTCATTTTAACTCCTTTTTGGATTATTCAATTTTTTTTGTTTCTATTTTAAATATACTTGAATCTAAAATTGGTTTAAATCATGTTGTTGTTCCAGAAAAATGTTGTTAGTAGAATTACTCTAGGTTTAATGTTATTGTTGCGCTAAAAATTGTTTTAATTTCAAAAATTTATAAGTATTTCTCTGTAACTCCAAATTGAGCAAACTCAAGCTTGTTGGTTTCCTATGTTACTCTACTTTATTGTGGAATAGGTTTTGAGCATGACACTATCTCCAAAAATCTTATTTTACATATGGTTTGTGCACTACTTTCATGATTTTGAAAAATCATAAAAAATTCATCTTAGCTCCAAATGTAGTGAATCAAATTCCATTGTTCATCTCACGTGGTGCTCTGTCCACCATAAAATTTTCATATTCACCACCTCTCTGGAAATTTTCGCCAAAAATTTAATTTCGGATGAACAGTAACCGAGAGGGATTTTTCAGCATTTTATCAAAAAGCTGATTTTGTTTTGGCTATAACTTTTGCATGCAATATCCAAATCAATTGATTTTTGTTGATAAATTCATTTAAAATCATGATCTACCTTGTGCGTAAATTTCATGATTTTTGGATGAACTTGAATTTTTTAGTATTTTCGGATGACCTTGAATTTTTTAGTATTTTCGGTGTTATTCGTTCTTATTGTTTCTTCTCGAATTTTTCGATATGTTCCGACGAATTTGTTGAGTACGAGAGTGATCCTCTGCAGCAAGAAAGTTATCTCTAGCAAGGCAAGTAGTTTTCCTTTGATGCACGTTGATCCAATTATTTGCGCCTGCTAATATTTCAAATGTTTCAACTATATGTATGCATGCTATGTTGTCAAGTTATTTCTTAGATCATGATAGTTTACCTGTTTAGTTAAATGAACTGTCGATAAATATCCATCCTTTACTACTGAGCCTAGGATTATATCCGTTGAGACTTTGAGCTCGATGGATGTTATGACTTAGAGCTCGATGGATGGGCTCTAGTCACTGTACTTGTAGTTTACGAGTTGGAGTCACTTAGCAATGCTTAAAACGGTAGAATGGGAATCATCACTTCGGCGATGGTTATTATATTATCACTTTAAAATTACTTGGGTCAGGGTACCCATGTATGTATTGTATTTGAGAAACTAAAACTGAAAATAAAATATTTTAGACTTGGGCACATTGGCTGTTGGTGTGGTTATCGGGTGTGTGGATGGTACCTAAGTCAACAAGGACTGAGTTACTTGTGTCACTGATCCAAGTGTTATTGCGTGCATTCCACATGAGGGCTATATGGGAACCCCTCTTGACTTAGTACTTTGTCATGTGTTAGCTCCGAGTTGCAGGAGGTTGTGTGTGTTGTGTATAAAAAGAAATATGTTGTTGTTGTTGGGCGTGATAGGGAGGGTTCCTTTCTAGGTTCTCCAACTCGAGGAGCAACGGTAAGTTATCTCTCTGCCGATGACTCCGACACAACGTATGGTTTCCATCATACGGGCGACTCATAGTTAATACATTATATTGGAAACGTCTCATAGGACTTAGCCTTGCCGGCATACCTAAGGAAGTGTGCTTTATCGCGTGGCGAAAGGGCGGTCTGACATGTGGGTACAGTTGTACACTCCTGCAGGGTATAAACTATTCGAATAGCCTTGTCCTAGGTTATGGACATGCATGGTTAGGTCATGCAAGAACTAGACTATAACTTTTTCGATAAAACTTGAATTTGGGTGGTACGAATGGGTAATTCGTGCTATGTTGTGGTGGCTATTGGGAAGTCACCTCTAGGATGTTAATTATGCTTATAAATGTTGCCTCGCTGTTATTTAATCAAATAAAAATAGAATTTTCAAATTGCCTTCAATCTATTATCTATTGCAAATGAAATATTGCTTTGTGCGTTAAACGAACCCAATGGCTCCTCCTTTGATTCAGCTTGCATGTAGCTATGTATAGGTTTGTTATGTGTAAGTCTTGCGAGTACATTTTTATACTCAACTGCATTGCTTAATTGTTGCAGAGGAGCTTGACCCCCAAGGGGTTAACTATTGTGAGACCGACTTCGTGCAGGACGACTAGCTTGGCAGCCCGGTCGGTTGCCTTGTGGGTATGGGCAAACCGGTTGGCTTTTGTTTATCGCCATCTTATGGCTTTTGTTTCCACTGCTACTTTGTTTAATTACCTTATCTTTTGGCCGATTGGCCCATTTTGTAATAACTCTATATTGTGTATGTCCTTTGTGTTGTAATTTGAAGACTCGGTATTGTATTGACTTGTGTATGGAATGGATGCTATATTTTGTGATAGAGTATGTGTACCGCTCCTGGGAGGTACATACTACTCCGAGACGCGGGATATTTGGTTTGTGATGCTAGAGTCAAGTGGATGGCTAAGCATTACAAGCTAAATACCCTGGGTTCTCACAGACAAACAGAAGATGAGGATATCCAGGAAATCCAGAAGAACATGAGAAGAGGCAAATCCCCCGAATTTTTCAAGGATGAGCAAGGTAAAGTTTGGTTTGAAAACCGCATCTGTGTACCTAATCATCAGGAAACAAAATAGTTTATTCTGAAGGAAGCCCATGAGTCGCCTTACTCTATTCATCCCGGAGTACCAAGATGTACTAGGATATGAAAGAAAAGTATTGGTGGGTTAGCATGAAGTGAGAAATCGCTGAGTTTGTAGCACACTGTGATGTATACTAGAGAGTCAAGGCAGAACATCAAAGACCCGCTGGTTTGTTACAGCCATTACCAATTTCTGAGTGGAAGTGGGAGGAAATTGGTATGAATTTCATCACCAGAGTCCCTAGGACCCAATCGGGATATGATTATATTAGGTCGTGATTGATCATTTGACTAAAGTGGCACATTTCATTCCAATCAAGACCAAGTTTGGAGGCAACAAGCTAGCAGAGTTCTACATGGCCAGAATCATCTGTCTGCATGGAGTACCCAAGAAGGTAGTGTCCGATAGAGGTTCACAGTTCACCTTAAGATTCTGGAAGAGCCTACATGTAGCCTTGGAGACCAGACTCAACTTCAGTACAGCATACCATCCCCAAATAGATGGTCGGACAGAACGTGTGGATCAGATTCTAGAAGACATGCTTCAAGCCTGTGCTATAGATTATGGAAAAAGTTGGGATTAGAATCTGTCCTATACAAAATTTTCATACAACAATAGCTACCAAGTCAGTTTACAAATGTCTCCATTTGAAGCATTGTATGGTAGAAAGTGTAGAACCCCTCTCCTTTGGGATCAAGTGGGAGAACACCAATTCTTTGGACCCGAATTAATAAAAAAAGCTGGAAGTAAGGTAAAAGCGATAAAAGAACGCCTAAAAGTGGCTTAGTCGACAAAAGAGTTATGCTGATAATCGTCGGAGAGAATTGTCTTTTGAGACAAGAGATTTTGTCTATCTTAGAGTTACTCCGCTTAGGGGAGTAAGAAGATTCCAGACCAAAGAAAAACTCGCACCTAGATTTGTTGGACCATATAAGATTTTGGCAAGAAGAGGTGAAGTTGCTTACCAGTTAGAGCTACCGGCATCGTTGTTTGTAGTTCACAATGTCTTCCATGTCTCCCAACTAAAGAAGTGTCTTCGAGTTCCAACAGAGCAAACACCGTTTGAGATCATTGATCTTTAGGAGGATCTCACCTATGTGGAGTAGCCAATCAAGATTCTCGATGTGGCAGAACGTATCACCAGAAGCAAAGTCATTTATTCGTGCAAAGTCCAATGGAGTAATCATTCAGAAGAAGAAGCCACTTGGGAGCAAGAAGAAGATTTGAAAACCGAGTATCACCACCATTTTGCTGACCAAGTCTGAATCTCGGGGTCGAGATTCCCTTTAAGAGGGGTAGGTTTGTAACAATCCAAATTTTAATTTCTAGTTAAAAATAAAATTTAATTATTTTCCTGGTTTTTTCTAAAAATTTTAAAGCTTTTCCTTAATTATTTTAAGCTAAAATAAATTATTTGCAAAATTAAATACTATTTATGAAGTTGGAAATATTTTATTTAAGTCCAAAATGACTCAGGGAATTTCTATGAATTTTCTCATAATTGTTGGACTTTATTTGCTATTTTATAAAGCCTAAATGAATTAACTGAATTATTTAAAATCACTAAAGCATTTTAAATCCGGAAATAGAATTCGGGCCGAATCTTTTTGGCCCATCTTTCTTTCCGCACGTGCGCAACCCATGGCCTGCGGCCCAACTCCACCCGCCAGCCCGCTCCACCCTCCTCTCTCTGTCTCACTACCGCATAGGGCCCACACGTCAGCCTCTCCCTTCTCTTTCTATTCTTTTCTTTTGTCGACACGTGGGGCCCACCGTCCATGTCACCTTCTCCTTACTTTCTCTCTTCTCCATCTTCGTCCGAGTCCGCCATTAGCGCTGCTTCAAACCTTCCAAAAACCAGAGCAAATCATCCAAAATTCACATGATCTTGCGAACATTTAAATGCCGAATCAAATTCGCATCTGTCCCGGTCTTTTCCCCTTTCCTTTCTCATTGTCGATTCCTAAAATCTCTCCAGTGTCCGCTCGAACCATCTTGTGCCGCATGAAGCCCTGACGTTGCCCTCGCGCTATTTAAGCGCACACCCACACCGCCCTTCTTCGCACATCCCAATGCCGCCACTCACCTCACCCCAACCTTCTCGAGCTCGCCGGAATTTGGAGTTGAAGCCTCGCCGCTCGAAGCTCCTTCCACCGTGAAATTACTCGCTGTCGACGACGCTCCGACCACCCCATTGTCATCGCCTCGCCATGGACCACCTTGTGTGCGCACCATCTTCACCAGAGACCCATGGGAACGCCATCACAACCGTTGACCTAGCGCCGCCGCCGCTAAACTCCTCACTGCTGGCCATTCCATCGTGCTCTACCGCCGTTTCAGTAAGCATCAGGTTTGCTGTTGCCTCCTCTCTCTTTCGCGAACCTTCGTGTGGCTCGCTGTGGCACGAAGCACCGGCGAGCCGATCGTCGTAACACCGCCGACCATGGGATGACGTGGCGTGTCCACGTAGGTGCCACCTCAGTGCCACATCAGCCCTAGGACCACGTCATCGCACACGTGGCTATCCGCGTCAGCATATGTGCCAGCACAAGCATAGCTGGACTTTTTCATGAGCCCAACCCACCGTGGTCCGTTGATCGGACCATGGACTTGGCCCATTAACCAAGGAGCCCACGTGTCAAAGTATTTTCCTGTAGGAAAATAATTCAGCCAAAAAGATTTTTGGGCGATGACATCAGCCTGCATCATAAACTAAATTTTCAGTAGAAAAATAAATCAAGAAACTCTAGAAATTGAATTTTAGGTATTTCTTTAGGGTTTAAATTTCCAAGGACTCATTCCCCTTCATCCGATGTAACACCCTGGCTATTTGGAAGCCAAGATGTCACCTAAATAATCTAACATACAACCACAATGCGGAAGAATTTGAATAATTTATCATCTAATGGCATAAACAGATCAAATAATTAATAGGACCATGGCACGAAAAGAATCTGAATCCAAATAATTATATCAAAAGAGGTGATCAAAGTTCACAAGCAGTAATAAATCAACCATAACCTGGAGAAGGTATCCTTCCTTCACCATCTAAATTTATTTATTACAGTTCATCGTTAATCAAAGTTCGCAAGCAGTAATAAATCAACCATAACATGGAGAAGGTATACTTCCTTCACCATTTAAATTCTTTTATTACAGTTCATCAATTTAACGACTGAAAGATAGAAACTAAATCACATTGTTGAACTTGAATATGGTGAATTGCATGATTAGTGCGTGTCTACTCCCTCCCGATAGAACCATCATCAGTGATCACCTAAATTAAAGAAACAAAACAAAAATGAGTCCGAGACTCAAAGAAGCAAATGCGATGATTGAATGAACCTATTACAAACATGATCATGACAACAACATTGAAGAATATGAATAAACCACAGAACGAATATTTGAATGAATGGAATGAATGGATTGAATGAAATGAAGGGACCACATACATGCATATACCGGTATAGCTAGTGACAGACCCGTCGGTGTTCACCTAAGCCCGCATTTAACAAAATACGGGGATCCAAGCCCCATATGAAGAACGTTAGGAGACAACTAATCAGATCATTCATGTCAGAATTCTAAACAGCAGGCACGAAAACTATCATAACTTTTGATTCGTACATCGGAATTAGGTGTTCTTGGTGGCCACGGAAAGCTAAAAATATTATCTAAATATTTATAGAAGGTGGACAACCCTGATTCGGTCACTAAGATGCCCGAAATAATCGTACAACAGAACAGCAGACAACACATCAATTAATCGGCCCCTCGACTAGAAAATTCTAAAACCCTCTCTAATTAAATTAACAAAACGGAGAGAAAATTACCAGATCGGTACCCACAAAACTCCGATCTTCCTCTTAAATTTCCTCTTCCTTTTCTTTCTTGACTTCTTTTCTCCTCTCTTGTTCAAGACTTCATGCACACATACAAAGCAAAGGTGCACAATTATTTAACTTCTAGCGCTAGCGAGATGCATGTAAGAGCAACACGTGAGGCGGTGCTAGAAGGTGCATGCATGCATGTAGGAGCAACACGTGAGGCAAAGATTAGCGTGGGCACACACTCACATGCAGGGAGCTAGAAAACGGAAAAGCTAGCAATCGGTGACCTCCAAGTCTTTGGGCGCCTGACAGCACGATCACACGCGTCTTGTGGCAGAGCCTGTGGCCGAAACCGCTCCCGGTGACCACGTGATGGTGAACAGCTGATTCAATTGCCCACACGCCGCCGACTCCCAGTGCCCACGCGGAAAGCAAGGAAACGCTAGCGGCGAGGTGAACGAAATAACTCACTGCGATGGAAAAAGAGGGCGACGGCCGAAAAAAAGAAAGAAAAGGGTTAGGGTTTTTGGAGTTTCTCCCCACGATCCTCTTATCCAGGCCACTCTCCAAAAATCCAAACATCTATTTTTCACTTATCCTCTACTATTAATTATGCATGTAACACCACGGCTATGCGGAAGCCAAGATGTTACCTAAAAGACTAACATACAGCAATAATACGGAATAAATTCAACCATCTTTCAAAGAATAACATAAAAAGATCAATATCTAGTAGAATGAAAATAAGACTAGAATCAGGATTCGTCAACAAATCAATCTCAATCATCCAATCCTAGTGAATCAACTAGGATAACCCTAACAAGAGTCTATATGGAGTTCATTAAGCCTGTAACACCCCAGCCCAACATGAGCCTGGAATGCTGCTAAACTAACACTACAACCAATTAAAAACTAAGACTTTTCTCTAAAACCCGGCAGAACCTCCTTTGTATAGATGGCTATACCGGAGGTTCAAACAGTTTAATATGGCATCAATTACAATCAAATCCTCCAATATAAATGAATCATCAAAGGGCATCCAAAATATGCTATTCAACTAATGCATCAATGATCAGCATATCTACGAGGGTTAAATGAACTCAATCCACGAATGAATGAGAACATAAAGGGATCATCCATGATCACAAACAAACATCCACCACGAAGGGTGGTCACAGAATCGAGACTAAAGTAATTAACAAGAATATGAATTGTGAATAATTGGGTTCGATTATTCGTTGCGGTTTGTGTTTTATGTGTCGTGCACCAAGTCTACCCCTTCCCATGCATGTCGCTGCCTCGAGAGGTACCTAGCAAGCACAACACCACAAGTGTGAGTCCATGACTCAGCAAAGTGCAATAGTAAATCAAACAATAGTATCACAAGTAGTCAAAGGGAATAAACAATTCCATTGTGAATAATAGCATGATATACCACAAACCCATCTCTTATGATAGCATCATAAGCAATCAGAGAGAACAACCAATCCCATCATATACACCAGCATTATATACCACAATCCATCTCTTATGATAGCATCATAAGTAGTCAAAGGGGAATAGACAATCCCATCATGAACAACAACAACATAAGCCAAACAAACAAATCCATATCTTATGCAGAAATGCAATGATATGTCATGAATGCATATTCTTCACTTCTTAGCAATTACCGGTAATGCCGAGTAGGGTATCCGTCGATACCTACTCACGGCACATGCCCTCTAGGCACAGGGATCCAAGCTCACACTCCAAGTCATGTAACAGTTCTCACCGACCTCACGGATTAGTTACATGACTTTCCACAATAATGGGAACAAAGCCCGTCCAATGCATGATGGGGACCTAACGCCCATCCAATGCTTGACGGGGACCTCAAGGAAACAACCCCTTGGCTACCACGTAGTCCAAGGTTCAGAAATGAACATGCAGAAATGCAAATGTGCATGTTCATTATCATTATCATGATTCATCATTAACAAGGTAGCCTCATTGCTCACCTTTTCCCATCATTCTTGCCATCAACATATAACCATTATCATGTAAGCATCACCATATAAATATCAACATGTACGCGTCATCATGTAAACATTAGCATGCAGCATCATGTAAACATCTCCAAGTAGTAAGCATCATCATTCAACTATGGCATTAGGCTCATCAACATTACCAGGAAGTAATCAACATCAATCAACTATGGCATCCATCAAGTATATAATATAATAACTCATTAATAATACTTGCACTTGCCTCAACCGTAAGACAGAAGACCAAAGGCGGAACGCTCTAGCACCGGGGTTCACCACCACGGCACGATGTCTTTGTCAAGTGTATACCAAACGGTCCACTCGCCTTTGAGTCATCCGGAATAGGAGCAAACTATTCGGACACTTAAATATCCTTTCGACTATGATAGCAAATCCACGTCATCCAACACAAACTAAGCAACTACACCCAAGTTCATTTCTACAAGGAACTAGGCCCAGCACGCACATAGAACATTGTTAAGCCAAAAACCAAAAACCTATTTCATGATCAGTATCAGATCATTGTACTATACCACTATGCTATGTTCATAATACATTGAGTATTCTACCATATAGATATAAGGGAGTTCCTATAATTATTAACCAAATCCCAGGAAGTGCACTTACCAATAAACTATAGAACAAATAGTTGGATAGCACAAAGCTCTGCGATGCTGGCTCCTCCATTTCAGTGGCACCCAATTCCCCTCTCTCCCTTTCTTGTTGTAGCAAAGACACGCTTGACAACAAAAGCAAAGACACACTCTCAAGAAGAGATCAAGTCGCGCACACACACACGCAGATGGCGCCAACACACTCGCAAGAAGATTTCACGTTAGCAATGCCGCCAAGACGACACGCGGCAAGAAAGTGCACACACGCACCCGCACACCGCCGCAAGCAGTGCACACGCACGCGGCGGCACCAACACACTCGCAGCAGCCGCAAGCGATGGTGCCAAAGACGCACGCCTGCAGTGGTACACACACGCTGCACACCCACCCGGCAAGCAGCGCACGCACGCCAGAGCCGTAGCATAGCGAAGACACGCCGCAAGAGATGCGCAAGACACCAAGAAGCAAAGAAAGAACCGGCCAGGCAAACAAGCGGTAAGGGGGGAATTTAGGGAGGCACGACCTGGGAGGGTAGGGAAAAATAAATAAAAACTAGGGTTTGGTTTTCCCTTTAAGCTTGTTTCCCAATGGGCCAAAGTTCTATGGGCCAAAGGCCCGGGTTAAAATACTTCACCTAAAATCTGAATTTTTCCTTTTTTTTCTACCTCTATTCAATTTCCATTTTAGTTCCTTTAATCCCACCTATGAAAATTGGGATATTACACACTGGTCTTTAAAAGGGTTATTTTTTTCAGAATATTACATTCTACCCCACTTAACGGAATTCGACCCCGAATTCTACTCGCTGTTTTACTCGAAGAGCCACCACACTGCTGAAATTAAACAACAACAACAAAATAACACATACCCGACATGAACAACTCCGGGTATAGCTCACGCATGCGAGACTCCAGCTCCCATGTGGCTTCTCTCTCGGACTGTTGAGACCAAAGCACCTTAACATACTTCAGCGTCTTGTTTCTTAGAACTCGCTCTAACTCTTCCAGAATTTGCACTGGCTGGGATTCAAAGGTAAGGTCTTGCTCAATTACCAAGGGCTCTAGCGGAATAACATGCTCTGGATATCTCAGATACTTTCTCAGCATGGAGACATGGAATACATCGTCCACGCCGCGCATGGTCTGGAAGATCCAAACGATATGCCAATTTCCCAACTCGTGCCACGATTGGGAATGGTCCAACATACCTTGGGCTAAGCTTCCCTTTGGTACCAAAATGCACTATGCCTTTGGAACTCTCAGGTACTCACTCAACAGCTGGACTTACCAGATGTTGCGTACCCCGCGTATGGACCCGAGACGGTCCTAGCGGTACGCCAACTTTCAACTCTCCACCACTAGCGAAAACAACCCAATGTACCTTGGGCTAACCTCTCCTTTCGATACCAAACCACACAACATGTGCATAGCAGACGAAACTCTTGTTCCTCCTCTCAATCAAACTCTTCACCGTAACAAGGATCACCTCCTTTAACGATGGACACACAATGGAACTTGCTTTGAACAAACTCTATTATAAATAGTGTCAACTGAAAGTAAATGATTCTCATCGCAAACACGCAATGCCAATTCCCCACCAAAAGGGTCAAATCGAAAATCAAATATTCATCACAAAAGCCATTTCACTTTCTAATTAGGCAACTTGCGAATGAACACCACGAAAGTCAAATGAGAAATCACTCAAATGCCCAAATCAAATACTTCTTTTATTCCTTCTGAACTGATAAGAACCACGCATGCCAATCATAAAGTCAAACTCAATTTGCGAAAGACATCCATCATAAACACAAAGCTCAAACAAGAATCAAGAGAGCATTTCACTACTCGAGGAAACACTCTTTTCTCGATTTCTCTTTTAGAAATAAAATTTCTCTCGAAATATGGAATTCCATTTCATCCATATCACACTAACTTATTTCTCTTAAATTGGCAACCTCGACGCCATGCTCAAACTGAATACATCATCTACAGCTTTGTAGAGAGGCTCTATTGACTCCACAAAACATACTCTAACCAGACTCTGTCTGATCGTCGAATTACTTTGACAGATGACTCCCAATGCATCTCAAAATAGATCTCACACACAATCACATCACCTCAAACCCTTAAGAATAGACAACTCGGAATTCACATCACACACTCTCATGTATTACATCAGAAGGGTGCTATCAAAGATCATCTCACTGTTCGAAATCCACTCTTATTCTACTTCCTCTACACAAAATCATTGGATAACCAAAGTCCTATCATAAAAATGCAAAGCCCAAATTTAATCTCCAAGACTCCTACAATGAACGTCTGGTGTAAAAGATAGGAAAATCATCAGATTCAATGACTAAAATTCCCACAATCAAACCATACTCATTTATTATCATCAATAGATAAATATTTCTTGACCAAATTATCCTTTGAAAGATTCTAACTCCAAGAGAGTTACTCATTGAAACCAAGTCATACCTGACATTAACTCAACATTTCCTACCATCTCTATAGTTGTCATCATGATTAGATTCCTCACAAGTCTATCCTCATTAAGCTACACCATCATAATTCTTCCACACAACCATGTAAGGTACCCAATCATGGTACTATCATAAACTGACTAAGATTTTCCATACTTTAAACAATTCTAATGTTCCACTTGACATGAACGAAAGATCTTGAACCACAAACCACTATAAGTTCTATTAATTGCAATAATGCCATCAGTTTGGCCCTAAAGACAAAACTTTCTATTTAAGTCAAACCCTCGCCAAGGGTTACTCCAAGAAATCAACTTATCACTTAATGCGTCTCAAACAACTTGACTTCCAAAGTCTCCCAAAGTCTCTCAGTTGGTCACCACCAACCAGGTGCCACTATACACTCTATAGGGTTTTGTAGAACAAATCCATAATTCATTTCTCAAAAGAAAAGACAATTGAAAATGATTCCCAGCACAAAGAAAACGTTTGCCACTCACAATAAGCACATGACTAAGGGAAAATAGTCAATTAAGCAATGAACTCGGAAATCATAAGGGAAGTCCACAATTGAGGGCACAAGTCCCGCACGAAGAGAATATCAAACCTCACATGAGAAGAAAGTGTTGTTTTTGAAAATCGGGAAACTCTTATGGGCAAAAGCAGAAAGTTTAGGCACACTTCAAATAGATCGCAAGTTACAAAACTCGGTGTAAATCTCAAATACTTCTACTACACTCTTTCCTTTAACAAAAGAAATATTTTTCCTTGATTGAAACATCTCTCTGCCAACTCAAACTAAGGAGCCTTAAAGCTCAAATCCCAAGAATCACTTAAGAACCAACAAAACATTCAAATACATCATTTTGTTTGAACTAAATTCAACTACCACATAATTCATCAACTCCGAAAAAAAGGCCACTTATGAAATTCGTCCACTCAGCTGTTGATATTACGCCACACCAACATCAGCTCTCATTATCAATTGACAATTGCATTAGTCATGTAAGAAGATATGGTGCTACTCGATTCACCAACAATCTATCTAGACCTTAATCCGGTTTCAACAATTTTAGCACGTCGGGAATAGGTAATTCTAGCATTTATGAAAGATCATCAAGGAATTATCCAACTACACTACCAATGAAATCAGTTAAGATTAACTATGCAACATGCCACTAACCCAACTTGGCATCCCATACATGATCAATTATCTTGTGTACTAACAACTAATCATTTAGCACAACAACCATTACAAAAGATTTTTGTCACTTTCTTTGGCAAAGGAAAGGTTCTGAACTTCAGCACTCCAACTACTCCAAAAGAAATGAATAGAATCAAAACTTTATTCATTGAACTTTGTAAAAGATAATTCCCTTTATCCAAAATACCAAACAGTTAACCGGGTCACCTTTATCAACAAGAAGGGTAGGACTCTCATGAAAAAGAACAACCTTCAATAAGAACATTTACGGGTAGCAAAGAGAGCTCCACAGTCGAAATGACAGTAATTGTTCTGAAAAACAAATAGGGACCAATTGAAACCCATACACAACAATTTTATTTGATTACAATCTCTAACTTAGCCACAACAAGGCATCACAAAACGATTTTAACACTTTTCTTCGGAAAAGAGATGCATTAAACTTCAACACTCGGAATGATCCAAAAGAAATACATAGAGCCAAAGCTTTTGCAGGTTAATGAACTTGCAACAGAAAACTTTCATTATCCAAAATATCAAACGAATAAATGAGTCACTCTTTTTCAATAAGGAAGAAGGAACAACCATGGAAACATTAATCTCGCCAATTAACAACGATCACAAGTAGTAAAAGCAACTCAACAGTCGAAAAAAAAATTGTTTTAGAGAACAATTAGAGACCTATTGAAACCCATCAACTACAATGAACTACGAACCCAAGAGAAATTCATCAACCACCACTGGACAAGAATTGGCCAAATTCAAAAGTCAAGGAAGAGAACAACTTTTCTGAATCAACTCACGCTTAACACCTGAAAAAAATGGTACTCGGTGTAACTACTCCCCTATCCACAAACCACAAATGGTGGTGTAACCTGGCAAAGACCAGGGCTACAACCAAAACTTCAAACACTCAACCTTAACTATCATCACACATAATCAATATAATCAGTTATGACTTATGAGTTTACAAGATCATCTCGTAGTAATCATTGAATAATTCATAGATATAGAAGATCATATCAGATCATAGATTAACAACAAGAACGGTAGTATCGAAACAATTCAACAGTAGTTCAACAAGATGAAACATACTATCAGAATCGCAGATGCAATGGATTACCCAAATCCCACCTACTATGCACAGTGTGTCAATTTAATGTTTTAATTACCACGGACCTAAAGCTCGCTCTGATACCAACTGTAACACCCTGGCTATTTGGAAGCCAAGATGTCACCTAAATAATCTAACATACAACCACAATGCGGAAGAATTTGAATAATTTATCATCTAATGGCATAAACAGATCAATAATTATCAGGACCATGGCACAAAAAGAATCTGAATCCAAATAATTATATCAAAAGAGGTGATCAAAGTTCACAAGCAGTAATAAATCAACCATAACCTGGAGAAGGTATCCTTCCTTCACCATCTAAATTTATTTATTACAGTTCATTGTTAATCAAAGTTCGCAAGCAGTAATAAATCAACCATAACATGGAGAAGGTATCCTTCCTTCACCATTTAAATTCTTTTATTACAGTTCATCAATTTAACGACTGAAAGATAGAAACTAAATCACATTGTTGAACTTGAATATGGTGAATTGCATGATTAGTGCGTGTCTACTCCCTCCCGATAGAACCATCATCAGTGATCACCTAAATTAAACAAACAAAACAAGAATGAGTCCGAGACTCAGCAAGTACAGTGATTGAATGAACCTATTACAAACATGATCATGACAACAACATTGAAGAATATGAATAAACCACAAAACGAATATTTGAATGAATGGAATGAATGGATTGAATGGATTGAATGAAATGAAGGGACCACACACATGCATATACCGGTATAGCTAGTGACACACCCGTCGGTGTTCACCTAAGCCCGCATTTAACAAAATGCGGGGATCCAAGCCCCGTATGAAGAACATTTCATACGGTTGTCCCAAACTGCCCACATTGGAATGGTGGGTCTTACGTGCCCATACTGGAATTGATGGGTCTTTTTAATCCACTCCCGTGGATGAAACATGAATAATGGATGCATGGAATGGAATATGAATATTGAAAGACAACATCTCTAATCATGGAGATAACACATATGGAAAGAACATGAACATTAACTATTCTCATGGATCACAGAAAACACAATAAGAACATCAAGCATACAACATTTTCTAATCATAAAAACATCAAAGTACTTGCCTTCCACGATGCGACGTGTTAGTAGGCAATGGCGGTGCTCCTAAACCTGAAGCCTCTCCGCCTACACAATATATACTCAAAATAAGAACAACATATAACAGGACGCTTCCATTAACGTTTTAGAACGCCTTCCCGACAACCCACAATTAACTAGTTAGTTCTAATCTGAAAACAGATGACACGATCACAGAACTGACTCTGGACAGCAGCTCTGAAACACTCATATCTAACGGTCTGGGACTCGGAACGAGGTGAGCCCAGATCCTATGGAAACTTAACAACCATATCTATGAAAACCTAGTTGGGGAGATAACCCAAATCGGCCAAAGAAATATGCTAACAAGCAGCTGAATATGGAAGACAGATTCTGTCCCGACGAAACGTACAGCGGTAAAGAAAATAACACAACTATTGATCTACAACTCCGATTAAGGCGTTCTTTAACATTCTGGAAAGGTTATGAAATTTGATAAAATAACTTAGTTGGGTGAAAACCCTGATTCTTCCATTATGATATTCATAACTTAGTTGACAACTAATCAGATCATTCAAGTCAGAATTCTAAACAGCAGGCACGAAAACTATCATAACTTTTGATCCGTACATCGGAATTAGGTGTTCTTAGCGGCCACAGAAAGCCAAAAATATTATCTAAATATTTCTAGAAGGTGGACAACCCTGATTCGGTAATTAAGATGCCCGAAATAATCATACAACAGAACAGCAGACAACACATCAATTAATCAGCCCCTCGACTAGAAAATTCTAAAACCCTCTCTAATTAAATTAACAAAACGGATTACCAGATCGGTACCCACAAAACCCAGATCTTCCTCTTAAATTTCCTCTTCCTTTTTCTTTACTGACTTCTTTTCTCCTCTCTGCTCAAGACTTCATGCACACATACAAAGCAAAGGTGCACAATTATTTAACTTCTAGCGCTAGCAAGATGCATGTAAGAGCAACACGTGAGGCAGTGCTAGCAGGTGCATGCATGCATGTAGGAGCAACACGTGAGGCAAAGATTAGCGTGGGCACACACACACATGCACAGGAGCCGAAAGCGGAAAAGCTAGCAATGGTGACCTCTAAGTCTTTGGGCTGACAGCACGATCACTGCGTCT
The DNA here is from genome assembly GCA_036346405.1 of Phyllostachys edulis. Taxonomy (NCBI): domain Eukaryota; kingdom Viridiplantae; phylum Streptophyta; class Magnoliopsida; order Poales; family Poaceae; genus Phyllostachys; species Phyllostachys edulis. The sequence continues at coordinate 122,527 of JAYEVD010000076.1, forward strand.
TGTGGCGCAGGCCTGTGTTGGCAAACCTCTCCCGGTGACCACGTGCGGCTGAACAGCTGATTCCAATTGCCCACACACCGACCGACTCCCGAGTAGCGCCCACACGGAAAGCAAGGAAACGCTAGCGGCGAGGTGAACGAAATAAACTGCTGCGATGGAAAAAGAGGAAGGCGGCAAAAGAAAGAAAAGGGTTAGGGTTTTTGGAGTTTCTCTCCCCACAATCCTCTTATCCGGCCACTCTCCAAAAATCCAAACATCTATTTTTCACTTATCTTCTACTATTAATTGCGCACTGGTCTTTAAAAGGGTTTTTTTTTCAGAATATTACATCCGAGCTCCGATTTCGATGATTCAAATTTCTAAATTCATCTAAAATAAAAATCTAGCCAACTAAACTAAAATTATTTAATTTTGAGTTAATTTCAATTTTCATTTGAATTAATTTGTGTTTATTTGAATTTGGCTTATTTTCGGGTATAGATTTCGACGATTCCGAGGAACCTGAGTTAGTTGAAGAAGAAGAATTTTAGCAAGGCAAGTTATACCTTTGACCATGTTTGATCCTATTATCTTAAATTATTTAATTCTATTTTAAATTATTGTTACATGCATATTTCTACTCAGTTATTTTAAATTCATGTTTAAGTTCCTAGTTAATCTATTTCATTTGTATGGTCAATGTTGATGTTTGAATAATCATTCCCTTGTCACCATTGTTAAAATAAAATAAATTAGAAAAATTATATGCTTAGACCAAAATGTTGATTTTGGGAATTTTAACCAAATGAAAAATATGATTTAAATTGGAGACTATGGTATTGCTTTTACCATAGAAGCTTTATAAAATGTTTTGACCTGAAAAATTAAATTAAACTGGTTTGGACTTGGGCAAATTGGACCGTTGGTGGGTGCAAGATTATGCACGGGCTCAATTCGGTGAATGGTTGAGGCCCAAGGGTTATTTTGGAAGTCGCCCAGTCATATAAGGACCGATCTGCGAGCTGCAGATTGTTAAGCCAAACTCGTACCACCACAAGTCAGGAGTGGGACAGACTTGGCTAATTAATCTATATTATTTCACCGTAGTTATGCCATTCAGAGGTCGAGTGTCATGAAGACTTAATGTTAATACTAATATGGTGCAAGAGGGGGTTATCATTTGGTGCGAAGCCTTCGATAATGAAACTTTAGTGGGCATAATTACGTTGAAATAATCTAGGGTAAAGGCCCCATGATAGTTGCTTAGTCGCACGCCTTCGAAAGCGTGTTTTGGCCGACATTTAAAGCAACCTATCTCTTGTGGGTAAACCTGTACAAACTCTGTAGAATATTAATCTATTCGAATAGCCGCATCTGCGGTCATGGACATGCTAAGCAAAGCCTTTTGTGGATTAGACTTGGTCTTGTTTTTAAAATAAATCTCAAACTCAGATGTTTTTGGATAGTTTATCCAATTGGGAAATTTGGGAAGAATGCTTGGTGTAAGGGGGTTAGTTCTTCACTAATTTTGTATAGAGGTTTATCCTACACTTGAGAATTGAGAATTCAATAAATAAAAGTTTGATTTTAGTTATAGATTAAAAAAATTGCCTTGAACTTAGTAAGAGTATTTAAAACTGAAAACTATTGTTTTATGCAAAATGAACCCTATAAGCCTCACTTGATTAAACATGCATGCATTATATTCTGTTATTGGGTGTAACTTGCTGGGCACGGCTGTTTGTGCTCACTCTTGCTGAATAAATTATCCAGGTGAAGATTATTATCAAGATGCTGAGGATCAAGACGACTAGGCAACGCCCCTAGACGATTGCTTGTGGCGAATCGTGTGACCTACCTTAATTATTTATGTTTCCACTGTATCTATTATTTGGCCTCAGGCCCAATTGTAATAAACTCTGAATTATATTCAATAAATGTGTGGTATGATTTTGCTATCACTTTTGATTGACTGTGTACACTATCTATTCCTAGACTAGTGTATGAAACACAGAGAATCCAGGATCCTTCGCTCCTGGGTTTGACAGTTTCACATCATTATTAAGTCTCCTAGCGGACATCCTTCCGAAGGGAAACATGTTTTCCAGAACCACCTACCAAGCCAAGAAGGTTCTTTGTCCATTAGAAATGGAAGTAGAAAGAATATATGCATGTCCGAACGATTGTATAATCTACCGTAAAGAGTATGCAAACATGCATGTATGTCCGATGTGCAAAGCATCCCAATACAAGCGTAAGAATCACTCTGATGACGGCGAGGGCATTGAGGTGAAGCAAGAACCTCCTACTAAGGTGTTGTGGTATCTGCCTGTAATTCTCTATTTCAAGTGTTTATTTGTGAACCGAAAAGCAGGCAAGATTGTTGCGTTGGCACTCAGGGGAGTGTAAGAAAGATTGAAAGCAAAGAAACCCTGCTGATTCTGCCCAGTGGAGAAAATCCGATAGGAGCTTCAAAGACTTTGGTGCGGAACCGAGGAATATAAGGTTTGGGTTGAGTACAGATGTAATGAATCCTTTTGATAACATGAGCAGCCAACATAGCACCTGGACAATGAATCTATGTATGTAAAATCTTCCACCTTAGCTGTGTATGAAGTTGTGGACCTCTGAGATCGAATCCGTTTCAAGCTAAGTGATTGCACTGGAAGCACAACACTTAACATGAAATGAAAGCGATTTCTAGTGACCGGATATGTGTCTCATGTTAGCTCCCAAATATCAATGGCTAACATGCACATATCCAAACATAACATTGCATCACATTCATACTCAAATAATCAAATGAAGTCTTTCGTTATTACAACATCAATAAATAGAACCTTATGGTCCAATTTTGCATAAGAGGGCCGACCGGCCAAATCTAAACATCACAGATAAATCGCAGCGGAAGACAAACTTAGAATAAAAAGAAAATAACCAGATTGGCATGCCCAAACCCACAAGCAACCAACTGGAATTAAAGTCATAGGCTCGAAGCATCTTCGTACCAAAACCCGATTCGAACGACTTCTCACCTGCAATATGGACAATGCAACTGAGTACAAAAACGTACTCGCAAGACTTACAAATAGCAACATATAATAAATGCATTCATGTGTCAAAGGAAGGCTACTACACTATGCAATTTTCAGCATAAAGCAAGTTTTTCTTAGATAACCGATCGATATAGATTCAAATTGCCATTTGTAAAACATTTAAAAAACAATATATACAGTAGGTAATCCCAATTCATCATCAACAACAATAGATACTTCACATATAATCAACACACGAACTTCCCGTTTGTGACACAATTCATTCCTTAACAAATCAACACGCGAACTTCCCGTTCGTGATAACATTTCAGATCTGAACAAACTAACACAATGACATAACATTTCTAATCATAACCCAAACCCAATTTCCCATAAGCTAATTGTGCATGCTTTCCCACAAGTGATATCCATAACTAGGGACACGGCTATTCGAATAGATTTATTTACTCTGCAGAGGTGTACAGCTTTCCCCACACGATATGAATATCTCATAATGTCAGCCAATGCACTCTTCCTTAGGAGTGTGACTAAGATATCATAACGAGGCCGTTACAATGTCATGTCCTAACTATCAAACCACCCGAGGCTCAGAACCATGGCAGGCTAACGTACGCGCTAGAACCACGGTTCACCCTGTTGTGTAAGTAAGTCCCTTGCGCATAAGAGACCCTTAAGGGCAAGTAAGGCAAAACTTAACATGCCTCCACTAGATTGACAAGAGAACAATTTAACAATAACAATAACAAGTGTCAATATGATTGTGTTTTGATAACTAACACATAACAAATTATTAAGCCAAGCCATTGCCCATAAACCCGGCGTGTGGTTACACGTAAGACTTGGTTCATCACACCACAGACCAGACCTCAAATACCCAGACGGGGCTACACGAATCTGGGACAGCCTCCCTTCATCACCCTATCACCTGTCCAAGTCCAACACACAACAACTCTACCCAACCTGTGTTATTTGGAATGACCATTCTTCATACTTGTTTTTCAGATTTAGAGCGCTCTCTTAAGATCAATCTCTAAAGGCCATACAATCCAACAAAGTTTTTCCATTTACTTATATTTCAACTGTCATTAGCCTACTTGGCCTACTGTCTATTCAAGTTCTCACATAACATCCTCTCTGTTCATTCATCCACTTAAGAGAGTGTGTTAACTAAATTTCTTACTAATACAAATATTCATTTGTTAAGAAATTTTTGAGTGATCAATTAGTTCCTAATTAAAATAAATCATCCATTTGTTAATTACATTTAAACATGCATGAAAAGTGAAATGCCATGCTTAATATGATGAGTATGCAACAATGATCACTAATTAATATTAACACGGTAACGCGATGTAAATAAAAATTTTACCGCCGCACGTATTAGGCGTGCGACTACCACCGGACGTCGCCTTCTCGATGCTCGTCCGCGTCCACCGTAGTCGTCGCCGCTCATGTGTCCCCTTGGCCTTTCGTTCGCGTCCTCGTCCATGTCTGCATCCTCGAGCCGCTACCAAGCCCGGTCTTCGCGCCGACACCGTATCACCTTGCTTGGGCCATGTCGCATGCATGCGCCTCGTAGCTTGCCGTTATCGATAGTCACACCACGCCGCACCGCCACATCGGGTCCTCACCGTCGCGCCGTTGCCTCCGCAGCCACGCCCTTCGCCGGTTCCTCCACGCCGCCTTGCGTTGCTGTGCATGCATGCATGCCTGCACTCACTACTACAGGAAGCCACATCATAGACGGTTTGGAACCGTCATCACAGATGGTTTCCGAACCGTCTATGTTTGTTGGTCTGTGATAACAGGCCATTATCACAGACGGTAAAAAACCGTCTGTGATACGCAATATCACAAACGGTTTTACTAAAAAACCGTCTGTGAAGGCTAGTATCACGAGCGGTTTGGACTAAAACCGTTTGTGATTTGTGACTATCACAAACGATTGTAAACAAAAACCGTCTGTGATTTGTCAATATCATAGACGGCTTTTGTTGAGAACCGTTTGTGATATTCGCGGATCACAGACGGTTTGTTTTTATAACGATGCAGTGATATTACGTATCATAGACGGTTTTAGTAGAAACCGCTGCGGCGATCTGCCTTCCTGAGCGGTTTTAACAAAAACCGTCTGTGATAGCTCATACCCCCTGACCACAATTTTGTAGTTTTTCTGGCTAGCCTCAGAAATTGCTAGCCATGCCCTCTGAAAACAAGCATGCACAAAAACAGATTCAAGCACAGATTCAAGCATGCACAAAAATAGATTCAACCACAGATTCAAGCATGCACAAAAACAGATTCATTAGAGATAATCAATTGTTGACAACTCAAAGTGATCATTACTCAAAATAAATTACAAAAGATCGCATTTGTTGAAGTATTGTCGCTATAGTTACAACTGGATTACAATTGTTTACGTTGAGAGGTGTCGACGGGGTGATGCTCTCGGTTGGCGACGAGTGAAACTCTCCATTGTCGTTAATGATTTACGTGTTGATAATGGTGCGAGCTTCCTCGAATGTCCTTGATCTCTTCCGCAACAAGTGAATCACATTGTAAATCCAAGACACTGCCGCTACCAAGAGTAAAGTGGTAAGCTATATATATTTAAATTTATAATTAGGAAATAATTATTTCGAGATTGACAAACCTCAGGATCCTTCTTCCTAGCTCTAAGGATTAGCTGCATATGATAGTAGACGTAGATTGCACATAACTCATCATCTTTTTGCTGGCAGCACTGCAAAAATAGAATTACATATATAGGTATAGTCAGTTCGAGACGCGTTATTATGAAGTATGATATAGGATTATCGTGTTGTAGCGCGTACCGAAAAATCCATCCTGTGTGTTAGTTGGGCGCCCTTTCCATCGTATATTCCTTTGTTGGCAACATAATTGATGAACGACCTACATGATTCGAAAAAGTTATCCTCGGCTATTTCAAACGAATGAAGACTACAATAGAGTTATGTAAGGAGGAAATGAGCATACCTCTCGAGTATTCCTCTTAGAATGCTGAAGTCGTGCTTGTTGCGGTTTAGGGAATCAAGGTATATCACATGGTTCCTCTTGGGTATAATAACTAAAAGGATCCGATGGTACCTACTCATGTATGTCGCTATAGTCATTAAACCTAAGTTCATCTTTGCGTATAAAGTACAAATGAAATTTGTATAGCAAGTAGTGACACTTACCCCCGGTTGTAGGGCACCACTATGTACTTCATGTTAAATGCGACAAAGCAATGACCTCGTTATGTATTTCTCAACGAAGGGCGAGTCTTGTTGGATGGTTTGCAACGATACCACATGTGGGTCGAGAAACCCACGGTTCTTTCCATTCCGGACATTTTTCAAAGATGTATCTATACATAAGCAATAAGTTGTGATATTTATCGGTATTACATGAATGTAGAACTTGATTATGCGCACTTACGATTGTCCAACATCGTAGAAGTGAGACATCGAGGCCAACGAGGTTGAATAGTTCATATAAGTCGTTGAAGCCCACGACGAAGTACCTCGTCCCGTTGAAGAAATGCTTGTCCTCGATCGATGGTGATTCGATGATCGCAACCCTTCTTTTGGGTCTTGTCCAAGTACCGGGCATGCAAAGCGACAAGCATATCCGGCGTGCATCATATCTGCGTTGAGAACTGCGGTTTTCGATGATGTAGTTCCGGGTATCGCGGACTTCTGGACTTCCTGACTTGGGAGGCGCTATGCGTTCGTTGATTTTGATTTGGCCTTAGCGATTGGCGGCGTCTTTTTGTGAGACGACTCGGGAACCGTCGTCGGACGCTTTTCTTTGTTCCGCCGGCGTCTTCTCCACGGGAATCGAAGAGGTGGCCTTCGAGGCGAAACATGAGGTGGAGTCATCGAGGGTCCCGTTGGAGAGGAATGGTTGTGTCGGATCGTGGCCTTCTTTGGGTCGAGGTGATGTTGTTCTTGGGCCTTTGGATAAAAGAGTGGGCGGCATCCCCTAGTGTTGTGATCTCTTTGTTCGGGCAAATCTTCACGGGATGGCTCATAAATTGACATGTACCATATCCACGGACCTTGGAGTAACCTGCGCCGGTGACCTGCATCAGGTCAGACCGCCCTTCCTCGTATGGATACACCATCCCTGCAGCGACCTCAATACAAAGGACCCATCCATCCTCACTTGGAGCTTGCGGCGTCGGCTCCTATAAAACGATACATAATTAGCTAAGGCGTCCTATAGGTCTATCTTTGGTGCATTCCATAGATGTACGTTACCTTGATGTCGTCTATCGGTGATCGGATGTCGTCTATCGATACTCGGACGTCGTCATGTTCAGAATTATGCGCGGACGCGACGCTACTTCGACGTCGAGGAGGACTGCCTCCCGAATTAATGGGGCGGTTTGCGATCACTGGCTCAGAGTACTATCTCCGATTGACTCGCAATTCGCTATCTTTTCTTCAAATTTGTTAATAATCATCTGTACCAACCGGCCGTCGTGCTTCGCCTTGGATCTCTTCCTACTCCTATCGTCGCAAGAGTCGTCCGCGAATCCATGACTCCAAAATACGTTAACCCCAAGGCCTCGCGTGCGACTGGGTGCTCCTTGTTTCCCATGGTCGTAGATAGTATATCCTTCTCCTATGCGCATGGAAGGAGCCTTGGGAAGCTTGGCGATCAAGTCACGCCGCAAGAGGTCATCATGTTATTATAGACACTATGAAGTTACGGACTTATTAACTAGGTAGTTCGACATATTTACCAGATGTTGGGACACTTCCTAGTGTGCCGGGTTTGTGAAAGAGATGCTGCCCGAAGATGAGACTTTTGCCCTCGCTTTTAACCAGCTTAGGGAACGCGGGTCTGTGACATCAGGAAACGGGTTCTGCTCCTCCACTGCCCATTCCTCGTATTTACCCACGTACCCAGCGGTGCCGAGTCTGTGCGAGTGAGTGTTTCGTGTCTGGAGAACTTTGTGTGCCGCACTTTGCTCCTTAAATTCGGTCGTCGTTTTCATAGCCACAAAGGTGTCCCATGCTTCCCGTGTTAAGAATCTATACTACGCAAAGGGCGTCTGACCCGTGTTCACGTACTTCGTGACAAGAATGCTCTTGAAGGTCCTCCACGATTTATCCATCGTGAGCATCGCCGTCCGTCGCACGCGTGCCACGTTTGCTTTTGGAATAGTGAACTTCTCTGAAAGTTCTGTACACAGCACGCCTTTCGCTTCTTTCGTCAGGTCCTTCCACCTTGGTGTGGTGATGGGGACCCGTTCCCTTCCAAGTATCCCACAGACGGTCCGGAATCTCACCACTGATCTCTTGGGACTCAGAGGGACCCCAAAGTCACTGACCTCCGTGATGACCAGTCGGCCCAAAGGCATTTTCGATTGTCCTCTGCCATCTCGCTTCCGTGTCATTATCGTCGACGGTGACGGCGGCCTCGTCGGCGCCTCTTCCATTTGCAGGCTCGGTGTTGGCGGCCTCGTCGGCGCCTCTTCCATCTGCGGCGTCGGTGACAGCGGCAAAGACGGTGCCTCTGTCATCTCGCTTACGTGCTCTCAGGAAGAAGTAAAGAGGTTGACTATAGAGATCAAGATGGCAAATGAAAAGTTGAATGAGCTCATACAGACTACTAACATTCTAGCATAAATATGAAACAATTAATCTCAGGAAGAAGTACAGAGGTTGACTATAGAGATCAAGATAGCAAATGAAAAGTTGAATGAGCTCATACAGACTACTAACATTCCTAACACTCCTTAATCCACGAGCTTCTATTCTAACACTCCTAACACTCCTTAATCCACCAGCTTCTCTTGTGATCTTTGTATAGATAGAAACTAGTGATATAAATCTTTTGCTCGAGCCTATCTTTGCCCGAGCCTACTTCATCGAGCTCGACACACTGGAGTGTACCATTTGCTTCATGCCGTGGAGGATTGGCATGAAGCAAAGGTACACTCAAGTGTCGAGATCGACGAAGAAAATGCTAAGCAAAGGTTTAATGCTTCATGTATAGAAGACTAGCCTTTAATGAAGACATAGAACTAGAATCAAGTAAAATGATCGACGAAGGAAATGCTAAGCAAAGGTTTAATCCCAACATAGAGATTGATGATATTATGTGCTCTCAGAAGGAGAGTAGCTAAAGAACAAGTCTTTGCCATCTCAATCCTATTGTCTATACTCTTCATTAAATGAATATGATAATATAAATTCAAACTATGAGCTCTAAACAATACTTTGCTTAAGCGTCAAATGATCTCAAGCATTAGCTAAAAACAGATTAAACTTCTAGTCAAGCAGAGGTTGACTATAGAGATCAAGATGGAAAATGAAAAGTTGAATGAGCTCATCTGAGACTACTAGAAGAATCACAAACTAGTCATTAGATTACCAACAAAAACTGAATACTCTCAATCGAACAAGAAGAATCGAATAAAGACTTTCAACGAAAGAACATGAAGAATCAGCAAGTAATACAATAACTAGCTTTCAACCAAAAGTAACCAATTAACAATTTGTAATACATCATATAAATCGAAACTATCACGGATCAAGGTATCAACTAGCAAGTAATACAATAGAGCTCAAGTATGAACTAACTATCACATTCAATCTTGATTGATATAGAGTAGCTAAAGAACAAGTTCATCTATACTCTTCATTAAATGAGCATGTCAACAAAGCAAATGATCCAGTTAACTAAAACAGATTAAATCAATTTACAAAGATCAAGATGGCAAATGAAAAGTTGAAACTATGAGCTCAGAATCACAAAAGCAACCAATTCAACGAAAGTAACCAATTACATCATATTGAGTACATCATATTGAAGTAATACAATAGCAAGTAACACAATAGAGCTCAAGTATGAACTAACTATCACATTCAATCTCAATTAATAGTACATAAGAGAGAGTTCATCATAGAGCATGTCAACATAAGCATGTCCAAAGCCCTTGATCAATTTGCAACATCTCGATATTAGATTGAAATCGAACTAATACTGAGATCAAGGTATCAACTAGCACTTGCAAATATATATATGCAAAGATCAACCGAACTACCACAGAGGACCAATACTCACAGAGAGGATGCCGCACAAGAACTCATGGTGCAAGGAGGAGGCGGGTGCGGGGAGGAGGCCGACGCGGGGAGGAGGAGGTCGGGAGGAGGTCGACACGGGAGGAGGACGGGCTGGGAGAAGGCGGTCTGCAGAGGGAGGAGGCCAACACAGGAGGAGGACGGCGGGAGAGAAGGCCAGCAGAGGGAGGAGGCCGACACGGGAGGAGGAAGGCGGCGTCGAGGTCGGAGGTGGCGCACGGGTTCTGGCCGGGAGGTGAGCAGGCGCCAAGGTCGGCGGCACCAGGTCGGCACCGAGGTCGGGCGCCAATGTCGAGGCGGTGGCGCCGAGGTCGTGGTCGGCGGTGAACAGGCCAGCCCAAAACCCTAGAGGAGGTGAGCAGCGCGAGAGCCTAAGGGTGCGGGAGAGGAAGTGACAAGTGAGAGCAAAACCCTAGCGTTTCCTATCACAGCCTTATAAAAAAAGTATATCACGAGCGGTTCCCTAATAGAACAAATGCGTGATATATTCCATATCACAAGCGGTTCTCATAGGAAACCGCTCGTGATATCCTTATCCTGAGCGATTCTATTAGAAAACCGTCGTGATATATCTCCTAGTGAGAAATGAACAACAAGTCTCTTCATTTTCCCCGTGTGTCTCTTCGTCTCACGATCCTGCAACCGTCTCTTCATTTTCCAATGTCGCTCTGACTCCCCAAATATCTCTTCGTGTCCCTCTCGGCTTTAGAACTTGTTCTATAAATAGATGTCCCTTCTACAATGTATTTCACATAACCTCCTTGATCCCCTTTCTCCACAAAAACAGAAATGGCTGCCTCTTCTATTTCCTTGTCGCCGGCATTGATGGCCTACTTGGCCGCACTGTACATGCACCTCTCTCGCTATACGTTGAACCGTGCTGCGGAAGAACACTATTTCAACAATGTCTTCACTCCTCTGTCCGAGAATTTGCCGAAGCGGGTGACGGCCACCTTCCACCGTCTTGACATCCTCCTCCGCAGTGTCTTCCGGGTGATCTCCCACTTTCGGCGAGTTTACCGCGTCGTCGACGTGGTCCTCCAAAATGACGTTGCACGTCTCCAGGAGGCTTGCCGTCACTTGGATTGCTTAATTGAGGCAGCAGGCGACCGAGTCGACCAGGCCGAGACCCCTCAAGCAAGAGAAGAGAGCCTATGGGCTCAATTCTTCTTGGTTCAATAGTCCGAGGGTCTTCGAGACACTTTCGAGCAGTAGCGTCGTGGGTGGGCATTCGAGGCTTCGTTCGATCATGAACCATCCGCCCCCGACGCCGCCACCTACGAAGTATTGAAGACGGAGATAGCAGCCTACCTCCGCCACTAGAAAAACTTTCTTTATTTATAGGTTTCTCGTTTTTTAATCTTTTTGTAAGTATTTCGCCATCTTTGTTTGGCCATATATATGAAAATTCCAAAATGAAAAAAAAGTTTGGAGGTGAAGTTACTATATTAATTATATGTTGAAATATATACATATATATCAGAGACGGTTTAGTGGATCGATAAAGGATAATAAGTATTACTCCATCTATTTAATTAGGGGAGGAGCCGCAGTTGGAGGAGAGCTAGGGGGGAAGTGTGGCACCTAGGGAGGAGCGTGAGATCTAAATCTTGGAGCAATGGCGAGGCGGACGGGTTGCTCCAAAGCGGTAGCGATGGCGGCAGCGGTCAAGGCGGTGCTTGAAGGCAGCGGCAATGCGGCAAGTGACACCTGGCGAAGGCGGCTTAGGGATTATCACAGATGGTTCTTAATAAGAACCGTCTGTGATAATATGCCAATCACAGACGGTTCTATTAACAAACCGTCTGTGATAGTACACAGACGGTTGTAAACTCAAACCGTGCGTGATTAGGGATTATAACGAGCGGTTTGTGACTAGAACGTGCGTAGGTACTATCACGAGCGGTTTGTTAATAGAACCGCTCGTGATAGATGACTATCACGCATCGGTTCTAAAAAATACCGTCTGTGATAGGCTTCCCGCGCCACTCACAAGTCCGGATAGACCCAACACAGACGGTCCGTCTGTGATGGGGCGTCTACTATAGCCTATTTTGAAGTAGTGACTGCCGTTTCTCTCGGCCACACCCACGGAGCCGCAAACAGTGCCTCGGCGCCCTCGTCTTCACGCTGGGCTACAGTACCATGCCACCATGGACACTGACTTGCTTGCTGTCGCTACTCCTTGGTCGCATGTGCGTGCAGCCAACCCGCCGGGCTACCTTGGCTCCGCCGCTACCTTGGCTCGCCGCCGCTCGCCGTCGCCTCACCGCACCGCTGCGGCGTTGCCATTGCAGCAGTCAAGTGTCGCCCACCGGCACCACCCGAGCTGCTAGCATGGAGCCACCTCAATGCCGTGCCGTGCCGCGTCGCTGCTGACCGGCGTGTGCCCGGCCATCTTGACGCCGCTGGCCGTGCCTCCTCACCGCAGGCCCTCGGATGTGCCACCAAGTGGGCCACCTCACGCTAGTGACGAAGTGCCACTGATCTTCAGAGAAGAGAGACATCGTTCTGAAGCTTTTCGTATTGGCTACAGTAGGTTTTCAGGGAAGTTCAGAGAACGAACAACCAGATAGAAATCACGCACTTTTGCATCGCGCAACCAACAGCAACTTTTCTGTTTTCTCTTCCTTTAATCTCTAGCTAAACACAGGAATCATTTACATGCAGATTAGTGGCCCAGATTACTCTCAGCACCACTCCACATCGCTATCAAATCGGTCAACTGAAAAATAGCAAAACGTGTCTGCTGAAACTGAGCGGATCACTTTACAGAATGACTACATTGAACACACTACACGTAGAACTGAATGAAACTGGAAACTAAACAGAGTGCAATATGAAATTAACTAACAATCACTCCCTAATTTCATTTCACCTCAATCAAACCAATCTTCCTCCGTAGTTCCAAGAAACGAACTCGCCCAAGAGGTTTTGTCAGAATGTTTGCCAGCTGACCTTCTGAACTAATGAAGTCGATATCTACCTTTCCTTCCTCAACACATTGCCATATGAAATGATAGTGTGTATCGATGTGTTTACTGCGATCGTGAAGGACAGGATTCTTCGTCAAAGCAATGGCTGACTTATTGTCCACTTGGAGCTTGATGCTTCTGGCCTCCTTCTTCATCATTTCTCCAAGCAGCCGAGCAAGCCACACTCCTTGGCATGCCGAAGTTGTAGGCGCTATGTGTTACGCTTCACAAGTTGTGAGCAACTACCTTTTGCTTTTGGGATTGCCAACAAGCTGGGTCTTCCTCAACAAAAATAGCACTCGTAGTGCTTTTCCAATCATCCACATCTCTGCCATGTCATCACTTTGAAACCAATCAAGTCCAGATTACTTGTCCTCTTGTAGAAACAGCCAAAATCTTTGGTTCCTTTGACATAACGCAAAATTTACTTAACTGCCCCCATGTGCTCAGTCGTTGGTGCCTCCATGAACCGACTCACGAATCCAACCGAATAAGCAATATCCGGTCTCGTGTGTACAAGATACCTGATATTGCCGACCAAACTTCGATAGAGAGTGACATCAACAGGAGGATGCTTGCTCACCTTGCTCAGTTTAGTTTTTGCATCCATGGGTATTTGACATGGGTTGCAATCTCCCATACCTGCTTTCTCCAGAATTTTCAGAGCATACGCTGATTGATTTAGAGTGATCCCTCCTGCTGTTTGGTTTACCTGTACTCCAAGGTAATAACTTAGCTTGCCCAGATCACTCATACAGTATAGATTCTTCATCTCTTCTTTGAATTTGTGAATATCTTCCAGATGTCATCCCACAATCAAAAGGTCATCAACATACACCCTCACAAGTAAGCATGATGACTTGTCACCTCTTCTATACACTGCGTGCTCTGAAATGCTTCTCTCAAGGCCCAGTAAAGTGAGGCTACTGTCCATTTCGCATTCTAGGCTCTTGGGGCCTGTCTCAGTCCGTATAAAGCTTTGTTGAGCCGCAGCACCTTATGGGCATTGTCCTTGTTCTCAAATCCCGGCGGTTGACTCACATACACCTCCTCTTGAAGCTTGTCGTTCAAGAACGCAGATTTCACATCCATATGATGTACCTCATATCCTTCTTTTGCTGCAAGAGACAATATTAACCGGACTGTTTCCATACGAGCAACCGGAGCAAAGACTTCTTCAAAATCAATCCCCTGCTGTTGCACATATCCCTTGGCCACTAACCATGCCTTGTGCTTCATAGTTTCTCCCTGAGCATTCTTCTTTGTCTTGAAAATCCACTTTAGGCCGATTGGACGTTGGCCTGCAGGTAGATTCTAAAGATGCCATGTATTGTTGTCCTCAATGGACTTGATCTCTTCCAACATGACTTGCCTCCAGCACTCATGCTTCTCTGCCTCAGTGAAAGATTATGGTTCCTCAGCTGCAAGCAGACACAACTCACTGAAGGATTCAGCTAAATTATGCACTATGGTGTTGTTGTAGATGTTCTTCAGAGTACAGTATCGAAGTGGCCCTTTTCAGATGTCAAGGAAACATCACTTGGTGGAGTCGCCCATTCAACACTTCTACCTAGACCAGTAGTAGGTGGTGCTATGGGCCCAGGCGTTGTTGTAGGCTGTGCTCCATGTGTGCTCTCTACTCCTGCTTCTTCAAAACCCGGTTCTTGATCACTCCCATGTCCAGGTGCACATGCACTCCCAACCAATGTGGAGGAGTACACAGTGTACTAAACAGTGAAGATCTCACCTGGGTTGCTTGGTAATTGATCATCCTTCGAAGTCTGCTAGTCCCAGCTGGACTCTTCATCAAACACGACGTCGCGAGAGACGTGTAGCTTATCGCCGACTGGATCATACATACGATAAGCTTTACATCCCAGTTCATACCCAAGAAAAACCATAGGCTTGCTTCTGTCTTCTAACTTCTTGATATTTGGCTTTGGATTCTTGATGTATCCAATACACCCAAATGTACGCAAGTGATGTACACTTGGGTAGTTTCCATACCAGGCCTCATAGGGAGTCATACCTTCAACGCTGTGAGTTGGAGCACGATTCAGTAGGTATAAGGTTGTAGTAACCGCCTCCCCAGAAACGACCCGGCACACCTTTTGCTTTGAGCAAGCTCCCTACCATCGCGACCACCATCTGATTCCACCTCTCCACTACACCATTCTGCTGTGGAGAACAAGGAGCTGTTAGATGCCGTTTGACACCTTGGTGCGCCCAGAACTGACCAAACTCCATTGAGTTAAATTCCCCTCCACGATCTGTGTGGAGGACTTTGAGCTTGGCATTGCTCTCCCGTTCAGCCCCAGCTTGGAAAAGTTTAATGGCCTCTGCTGCCTAGTCCTTGGAGATTAACAAAGTGAGCCACATATAATGAGTTAGATCATCCACTAGAAGAAGAAAATATTTCCTCCCACCGGGGGTGGCTAGCGCAATAGGACCACAAAGGTCACCATGCACCAATTCAAGGACCTCTCCGGCGTGATATTTAGCTTCACTGGGAAATGATGCTCGCCTTTGTTTTCCCACGAGACAACTATCGCAGATCTCCTCCACATGCCTTATCTTCAGAAGCCCCTTCACCATCTTCTTTTTGGCCAAGTTTTGTAGAGCTTGGAAGCTGATATGCCCATAACGAGCATGCCAGACCTAGGCATCCTCCTTGCAGCTTGTTGTCGGACATACAGGTTGAGCAAATGCAAGATTTAAAACATACAAGCGTCCCTTTGTACGTTTTACCTTTGCAAGCAATTGCCTCTATTGATCATGGATAGTCAGCACCCCGCCTTCAACATGGATCTGACACCCACGTTCGTCTAGTTGTCTGAGGCTTATGATGTTGTTTCGGAGCTTCAGGATGTAGTAGACCTCCGTCAACATCCGATGGTCACCACTTGCACAGGTGATGACCACCGCTCCTCGGCCACAGATCTCAACTAGAGACCCATCGCCAAACTTGACTATCCCTTTCACTCCGGTGTCCAATTCAGCAAATCGATTCTTTGAGCCCGACATGTGGTTCATTGCACCTGTGTCGAGATACCACTTGTTCTCACAACTCCCTCCTAAAATGTCAAGATTCACTTGAGCGTGAATTTCGTTCAGATGCACTTCCTCGATCAATTCCTCAACAGCTTCAGTGAGCCCACACACTTGTGCCATGAGGAGGGCTGGCCCGTCATCTTGAACCTGTGACAAGTTCACTTGTTCCTTGCGCTTGCGGCGGGGTTTGCGACATTCCTGTGCAAAATGCCCATAAATGTTACAATTAAAGCATTTCACCATGGATTTGTCACGCTTGCTGGCTGAGGCACTGGCTCCCTTCTACTCGGGGTTGTCCTTTCCGTGTCCATGGCTTTGATGCCCACTGGCACTGCTGCCGATGTTCCTCCTGCCACTTGATGAGGTGTGACCTTGTTGCTTGTTCTTCATACGCGCCACCCATTCCTCCTTAGTGAGTTCCTCGATCGACATGGTGCTGAGGTCGAGTAGTTGTTCGATTGAGATGGCCACTTGAGAATACTTATCTGGTACCACCCGCAGGAACTTCTTCACCACCTTTTCTTCTTCGAGGTCATCACCACAGACTTGCATGTTGTTGACAAGGCCAGTGAGGCGCATGGAGAAATCATCGATGGTCTCGGTTTCCTTCATGTGAATGGCCTCGAACTCCTTGCTCAACACTGCAGTTGCGCCTCCCGAACGCGATCGACTCCCATGCGCATTGTTCTGATGGCCTCCCATGCCGATCTGGCCATGTTCTTGGTTGCTAGCGAGGCCAGCATCTCGGGGGGCACCACCTAGAGGATGGCCACTAATGCCATTCGATCCACGCGGTACTCAGCGCCGCCCAGTTCAATCGCATCCCAGACTCCCTGAGCCTGAAGATTAATCCTCATGAGCAGCGCCCAATCATTATAATTGGTGCGCGTGAGCATAGGGTATCTCAAAGACACCCCACTCTCTTGGAGCCAACTGCGCCACCACTCCTTGGCCGCCGCCGTTGCCGGCGACCATCGTGCGACGACCGCTGCCGCCGTGGGGTCCTGTGGAGGGAGGAGACGCTGACCTTGTACCCCTCGGCATCATCGCAGGATCCGTCGATCACCGCTCTGATACCAATTGACAAAGTGCCACTGATCTTCAAAGAAGAGAGACAGCGTTCTGAAGCTTTTCGTATTGGCTACAGTAGGTTTTCAGGGAAGTTCATAGAACGAAAACCAGATAGAAATCACGCACTTTTGCGTCGCGCAACCAACAACTACTTTTCTGTTTTCTCTTCCTTTTATCTCTAGGTAAACACAGGAATCAGTTACATGCAGATTAGTGGCCCGGATTACTCTCAGCACCACTCCACGTCCCGATCAAATCGGTCAACTGAAAAAACAGCAAAACGTGTCTGCTGAAACTGAGCAGATCACTTTACAGAATGACTACATGGAACACACTACACGCAGAACTGAATGAAACTGGAAACTAAATAGAGTGCAATATGAAATTAACTAACAGCCAGCTCCCTCTCTCTTCTTTTCTTCCTGGGTGCAAGGCACTGCCGCTGCTCGCTGGACAGCTCCTTGCTACAGCTGAACTAGCTCTAGCCAGCATAGTGTGTGCTTCTTCCTGCCTCCTTGCAAAACAACCAAATGGCCATGCATGCAAGAACTATTTACATGGATGGGATGCTCATGAGGAGATAAACAAGATAGGATGACATGCATTGAGATATTTTCAGTTTTTGGGGAAGATTGGAAAGAGCGATGTAGTTGAGATGAACAAGTGTTGAAGTTCTGCATGGTGACTAGAAGTGGATAGGAGAAGGATGTGCTGATCGGTTTGGCTTGGAAGAAGAAAAGAAATGGTAGGGGAGAGAGATGAGCAAATGACAGTGAAGAAAAGATGCTTCGGCTGGGTTAAAGAAATGGGAAGTGGCATGTGGCTGTTTGCTTGGGAAGATAAGAAAAGGCTATGGAGGATGGGGATGGTAGTGAGCTAAAAGGGCATTCGGTTTGGGGCAAGAAACAAATAGCAGTGGGTGGTGGGAAGAAAAATAAAATGGCAGGGAATCAGATGAATAGCAGTGTATTTCTCCCTAATTTTTCCAACTTGCGCAAACAACCTTGCATGCGGAAACCGCTTGCGAAAATAGAATGCTTGCGCGACGACAAACGCAACGATATAACATGCGTTGCACGATTTTAGGTTTTTGGTTGTGATTGCGAGAAGAGAAGTTGGGGAAACAAATGGACATGCAGGTGTTTTATTTGCTAGTTCTTTTCTCCTTTCACGAAATAGCTCATACTGCCATCCATGCGAAAATGAATTGAGGAATTGAGTTGGTCATGCGATGACGATCGCAGTGGTATGACATGCATGACTTGGTTTTGAGTTTTTGGATGAGATTTGAAGGAGAGAAGCGAAAGGAGTTAGCAGGGTCGAAAAATGGGAGACATGACCGGAAAAGAAGGGACATGCAAGCGTCTCACTCGCGGTTGGTCGAATCGAAAAAGAAAAACGATGATACTAATTCATGCATAATGACATGATTTTTATGATGCATGCGAAAAAATAAAATCAAAATAATTAAATTTTTAATTGTAGTTTTTCAAACAATTTGATTTAATATTGATTATTATTACTTGATGAGAGAAGAATTGCAAAACATGCTTTAATTAATTTCTCAATTTATATTTAGAACAATTATGCTGAGTTTAGATTTTTAATTACCAACTTTCCTTTCCATTTGTTTTATTTATCTATTAGGTTTGTGTTTTAAATTAAATTTCAAAATTGACCATGCAATTCAAATAGGGAACCAAATAGGCTCCGAAAATTTTAGAAAAATCCAAACAAGCATAACGGAGAATATAGAATCCAACTAAAACATTAACACAATTGAAACCCTCTTTTTTTTTGTTTTACTCCGACTACAAATTGAGCTTTTGAATTAGAGAAGAAGTATTGGAGTGCTAGGTTTTAAATTCTAGTCTTCAAATATCACAGGAATCTCAACATATGGGTTACACAAAAAGTTTTAAAAAGTCTAAAATTTCACAAATGCACATTAGATTCTTAACTAATCCATCTTAGGGACTTTGGGCTGTTATAGAAGCGGAAGTACATTTTGATGTCACTACTTATCCAAGGGCCAAACCAACCTGGGAACGATATTGATGTTTACTTAGCACAATTGCTGGAAGATCTTGTGACACTGTGGAATGAAGGGCTACAGTTATGGGATGCGTACAAACGAGAGAACTTCACTTTACGCTCTATATTGTTCTACACCATCGATGATTTTTCTATCCTTGGTAACCTGTCGGAGTTCAGTACAAGAGGGGTCAAAGCCTGCCTGCACTGCTTAGATGATACTGAGAGTGTGTGGCTAAACAACTCGCCTAAAACTATGTACATGCATCACCGTAGGTTCCTTCCCAAGTATCACTCATACCGCAAAATGAAGAAACAATTCGATGGAAATAAGTAGGATGGTTCAACTCTAAGGACTTTTACAGGGAAAGAGGTCTATTATATGGTTAAGGATATCGATGTTGTGCTTCGAAAGGGACGTAAATTGAGGACCCGTCAGAAGAACATCTGGAAGAAGTGATGAATTTTTTGAAACTTACCTTATTGAGAGCACTTAAAAGTTTGCAACTGCATCGACGTCATGCACGTGGAGAAGAATGTATGTGATAGCTTGATTGGTCTCTTATTGAACATTTGTGGCAAAACAAAGGATGGTGTCAATACATGGCGTGACTTGATTGATATGAACATAAGGACCGAGTTAGCACCGAAAGAGACCGATAAAGGCTGAACGTACCTTCCCCCAACTTGCTATACTATGTCCAAGGCCGAGAGAAATGAACTGTGCCATAGCTTGCATAGTGTGAAAGTTCCGTCCGGTTACTCCGCCAGCATGAAGAAACTTGTTTCTATGCAAGATTTGAAATTAATTAGTATGAAGTCTCATGATTGTCATGTGCTAATGACACAGATGCTTCCTATTGCAATTAGAAGTATTTTGTGAAACAAGGTCCGAGTGACAATCATGAGGCTATGTTATTTCTTTAACTCAATTGCTCGAAGGTCATCGATCCCGATAGACTATATGCTCTACATGCCGAGGTGGTGACGACTCAATGTCATTTTGAGATGTATTTCCTGAAGGGATACGGGTAGGCTACGCTAGCTAATAATTCAAAATTCTACCACGTAAACCAAGAAGCCATGCAAGTAGAAGATCACAGATCATTACCACAAGATGCGCAGTGCAGCGGAAGAAGAGTTGAGAAGCCTGATCCAACGTAGAGCGCATCGATGAAGTGGTCGTAGTCAATCGTCCAACGTCGAGCACATCGATGTAGTCGATCATCCAGTGTCCTCGCGAGTCGATCGTCTCCTCTAGCAACCTTTGCACGTCACGAGTTGCGGATCGTCCTAGTGCTAATGTTCACAACAACACCTCCAAGGTATCCACACATACGGGTTAGGGACACCACGTGCTGGAGTGCTAGAGCCTGCGGCGTGGTTGAGGAAGGCGTGGCTATTAGGGTTTCAGGAGTTCTTCAAAAGATGATCGTTACACCCCATACCACCACCCCTCTATATATAGACATCCATAATGGGTCTCGAACTTGAGGCCCATTAGGAACTCGAGGCCTACAAGAATTCGGATCACTATCCAAATCAAATACTAGCCCTTTAAGTGTGTGACCCTATAGGTTCATGTGTAATTGGTTGTGACTCGAAAACTCTTTTTCCAACCATGAGTCGTTAGCGGTACCTAGCAGCACATAATGATTCCCAAACACACATAGAATATATCGGACGAACCTTAATGCAATATGATCTACGATCTTGTCTATATCACTAATGACTATCTCGTATCTCTATAAGACTAGTTCATATTTGGTCTCGACTAATTCGTAACTCCTTACGACCAGGTTTCAACCACTTAGTGACCATGTTCGACTAGCCTACGACTAGCTTGTATCTCCATACGACTAGTCCGTATCTGATCGAACTGAAAGACCTTCTCATGTATTCTCCCTTTGCCTCATGATATCTGGTTGAACTCCAGGTGAAATGTTGTGTCATCCATGGACTGTTCAATACATTCTCGATCAAGTGTCGAATACTTCATGTGGTCGACACTTCGACCACTAGTGGCATGGCCATGCACTTTCTTTATTCGACCACAACGAGGGGCCCAGAGACATCTCTCCTGTTATGTTAGGAGGGGCAAATCCCATATCCGACCAGTCACATTCCTCTGCATGTTTCATAGCATACCCGAAAGCTACCTTTATAACTACCCGATTCTAGCGGTGTTTGGCAACCCCTAAGAGTGCTATTACACATGTAGGAAACCATGCTGATCTCGGGTCTAAGGATTATACATCATCATTGCTTGAGACCAACTGATGACACATGAAATCATAACAATCTCAACAGTGTCTCAGGGTGGGTCTTATCCAACACCATGTTCTCTAACATGTGTCCATATTATTGGTTTGATATCTCCATATCAATGACTTGTGAAACATAGCCATCAACCAATACATATACTAGTCTATTCATTTGTGTCCTCATATGTTTCCGACTAGGAGCGTTTAAGAATAATCATCATTTGAAATCTGAGTTTCACAATCAAGTCACATACTTGATAATAAATATTAACGATATTATTCCAGGAACAAGATAACATATTATCTAATATTATGAACATAACAAAATATAATCATCGCTATGATTGCCTCTATGGCATATTTCCAACATTTGCCTCTGTTATTTTTTTATATCATGGTCCGTCTCATTGTTCACCTTGTGAAATAGATAAAGATATGCGGCCCTGAGTTCCTACGTCATATGTACCCGTTCGAGAGGTACATGGAAATTCTCAAGTCCTATGTATGGAATTGATCTCGGCTAGAGGGCAGCATCATCAAAGGTTATGCAACCGAAGAGGTCATTGAGTTCTGCGTCGACTATATAGCTCAGGTGGAACCGATAGGTGTGCCTCTATCTCATCATGAGGGGAGGCTTAAGGGTATCGGGACCATCGGAAGGAAAGCAATCACTCACAATCTGGATACGTACGCTCAAGCCTATTTCACAGTCTTGCAACACATGACCGAAGTGTCCCCATACATCGATGAGCACAAAGACATGGTACGCCAATGTAATCCGCCAATCAAGTTTGGATCACAGGAGAGCACGAGCCGGTCAACGAATGGTTTACGATTCATCGAGGTCATCAACATGCCGCAGATGGTTGGCAAAAGGGCCAAAATTTACAATTGTGACATGACAAGGATACAACATAAATAGGTACAGATTTTATACAATAGCTCAAGATAGGAAGAATGGTTGTCCACATAGAAGCATTTCACGAAAGCGCTCAATTGGGCCAAACATAATGAAACATGGGTTGAGTACAGAGAGGAGATTTGGGAGCTTGACTACATACTTTTCAAGACCCTCACTACTACAAAACAGGCTATAGTAGACGCCCATCACTGAGCGGATGGTTGGGTCATCAAAGGAACAACTATCAAATTTTTAGAATTGTAGTCATCATGACAATGGTTGAGAAATACAACCGTTTATGAATTATCACGCACGGTTCTATTCACAAGCCGTCTGTGATAATCTCTAATCACGCAGCGGTTTTACGCTACAACCGCTCGGTAGTATCACGCACGGTTCTTATTTAGAACCGCTCATGATATTTGTTATCAGCTGCATTTGTTTCTAATTAAGAACCGCTCGGATATCCTCCCACTCATCAAGATCAGTCGCTGCAGGTCCACCGCGAAGATTCGCCACAAAGGACGCCGCCTCGCCATCGCCGCAGGAGCAACCCGGCCACCCGCCACGGCTCCTGATCAACATACCTACACACTTCAAGATCGATGGGATGAGGGGCTCTTACTATGGGCAAATAGATATAGTAACTTCACCTCCAAACGAATTTTCATATATATAGCCAAACAAGGTAGCTACAAAAAGATTAAAAACTAGAAACCTATCTAGTGGCGGAGGTAGGTCGCTATCTCCGCCTTCAATACTTCGAGGTGGCGATCGGGCGGACGGTTCATGATCGAACGAAGCTGAATACGCCCACTACGACGCATTTCGAGTGTGTCCCAAGACCCTGACTGTTGAACCTAAGAAGAATTGAGCCCATAGGCTCTCTTCTCTTGCTTGAGGGGTCTCACCGTCGACTCGACGTCACGCCTCAATTACAGCCCAAGTGACGACAAGCCTCGGAGATGTGCAACCTGCTTTGGAGGACCACGCCGACGACACGGTAAACTCGCCAAAGTGGGAGATCACCGGAAGACACGGCGGAGGAGAATGTCAAGACGGCGAAGGTGGCCACACCCGCCCCGCAAATTCTGACAAAGGAGTGAAGACATTGTTGAAATAGTGTTCTTCCGAAGACGATTCAACGTCAAATGAGAGAGGTGCTGCGTCAGTAGGTGTGTACGTAAGAGGAGGCAGCCATTAATTTCTTTTTATGGAGAAAGGGGATCAAGGAGGTTGTGTGAAATACATTGTAGAAGGGGACACATCTATATATAGAAAAAGTTCTAAAGCCGAACAGGAGACGAAGAGATATTTGGGGAATCATGACGGTTCTATTTAAAAAGCTGTTTGTGATACGCCCATATCACGAGCGGTTGTAGTTAAAACCGCTCGTGATACGTTCTATATCACGAGCGGTTCGCTTATAGAACCGTCGTGATATATCTGAGCGGTTCGCAGGAAACCGGCTCGTGATATACTTTTTATAAGGCGGAAACGCTAGGGTTTTGCTCTCACTTGTCACTTCCTCTCCGCGCCCCTTAGGCTCTCGCGCGACGCTCGCCTCCTCTAGGGTTTAGGGCTGCCAGTAGTTCACCACAGACCACGACCTCGGCGCCGCCCCCGACCCGGTGCCGCCGCCCCAACCTCGGCGCCCGACCCTCGGCGCCTTCAACCCGTGCCGCCCGCCCCGACCTCGGCGCCTTCGACCTCGGTGCCGCCGCCCACCACGGTGCCCCTGTTCACCTCCCCTGGCCGAAGCCTGACGTCGCCGCCTCCCGACCTCGGCGCCGTCGTCCTCCTCCCGTGTGGGCCTCCTCTCTGACCGGCCTTCTCCCCGCCGTCCTCCTCCTCCCCTCAGCCGGCCTTCTCCGCGTAGTCCTCCTCCCGTGTCGGCGTCCTCCTTGCACCGTGAGTTCTTAGCGGCATCCCAAACATAATGAAACATGGTTAGTTCATACTTGAGCTCCTACGATGGGCTTTGTTGACATGCTCTGTGATGAATCGAGATTGAATGTGATAGTTAGTTCATACTTGAGGTTACTTGTTCTTGTCAATATGATGTCTTTGTTAATTGGTTACTTCTGGTTGAAAGCTAGTTATTACGATTCTTCATGTTCGATTCATTGAGAGTATTCAGCTTTTTGTTGGTAATCTAATGACTAGATTCTTTTGGGAGCTTGACTACATACTTTTCGAAGACTGTTTGCATTTGAGATCATTTGACGCTTAAGCAAAGTATTGTTTAGAGCTCATAGTTTGAATTTATATTATCATATTCATTTAATGAAGAGTATAGACAATAGGATTGAGATGGCAAAGACTTGTTCTTTAGCTACTCTCCTTACGAGAGCACATAATATCATCAATCCGAAAAGAAAGTTTTACTTGATTCTATTTTGTTTCTATGTCTTCATTAAAGGCTAGTCTTTCGTACATGAAGCATTAAACCTTTGCTTCGTTGATTAAGGAGTGTTAGGAGTGTTAGAATAGGAGCAGGAGGCGGCGAGCCCTACAGATTAAACCTTTAGCATTTCCTTAAATCGATCTGACACACTTGAGTGTACCTTTACTTCTTGCCAATCCTCCAAGGCAAGAAGCATATGGTATACTCCAGTGTGTCAGGGTCGATGAAGAGTATAGACAATAGGATTGAGATGGCAAAGACTTGTTCTTTAGCTACTCTCCTTCTGAGAGCACATAATAGGAGCAGGGAGGCAGTGAGCCCTACAGGATTAAACCTTTGCTTAGCATTTCCTTCGTCGATCCTGACACACTTGAGTGTACCTTTGTTTCATGCCAGTCCTCCACGGCATGAAACAAATGGCACACTCCAGTGTGTCGGCCTCGATGAAGTAGGCTTCCTTAGAGAAGCTAGTGGATTAAGGAATATTAGTACTCTGTATGAGCTCATTCAACTTTTTATTTGCCATCTTGATCTCTATAGTCAACCTCTTGTATTTCTTCCCGAGATTAATTGTTTCATATTTATGCTGGAATTATTTATGATTATTTGCTAATATTGCACATGTTGAGCATATTATTAAGTTTAAATGTATATGTTAATTTGGGACACTTGCAATCCATTTTATTGCATATGTAACTTATATAGATAGCAAGTGTTTAGATGGCAGAGGCACCGTCTTCGCGCCGTCACCGACGCCTTGAGATGGAAGAGGCGCCGACGAGGCCGCCGACACCGACGCCGCAGATGGAGAGGCGCCGACGAGGTCATTTGTCACCGTCGGCGATAATGACACTAAGCGAGATGGCAGAGGACAATCGAAAATGCCTACAGCCGGTGGTCATCACGGAGGTTAGTGACTTTGGGGTCCCTCTGAGTCCCAAGAGATCGTGGCGAGATTCCTGACCATCTGCGGGATACTTGCAAGGAACGGGTCCTCATCACCACACCAACGTGGAAGGACCGATTTAAAGAAGCGAAGGCGCTACTGTGGATGTAACTTTCGGAGAAGTTCACTATTCCGAAGCACATGTGGCACGCGCGTCGACGGACGGCGATGCTCACGATGGGTAAATCGTGGAGGACCTTCAAGAGCATTCTTGTCACGGCACGTGAACACGGGTCAAACGCCCTTCAAGCAAGACAAATTCTTGACGCAGGAAGCATGGGACACCTTTGTGGCTATGAAAACGACGGCCAATTTAAGGAGCAAAGTGCGGCGCACAAAGCTCTCCAGACACGAAACACTCACCAAGACAGACTTCAAGACACTGGCACGCGGTAAATACGAGGAATGGGCGGCGGAGAAGGAGAACCCGTTTCTCGATGTCACAGACCAGCGTTCCCTAAAATTGGTTAAAAGCGAGGGCACAAGTCTCGTCTTGGGCAGATCTCCTTCACAAACCCGCGAGACAGAAGTGTCCCAACGTGTGGTAATATGTCGAACTACTAAGTTGTTAATAAGTCCATAACTTCATAGTGCCTATAATAACATGATGACCTCTTGCAGCGTGACTTGACTGCCCAAGCTTCCCAAGGCTCCTTCCATGCGCAGCAGGCAGGAGAATGATATACTATCTACGGCCTTGGGAAACAAGGAGCACCTGGTCGCACGCGAGGCCTTGGGGTTAACGTGCCTTGGAGTCATGGATTCGCGGACGATCATCGCACGATAAGACTAGGAAGAGATCCAAGGCGAGCACGACAACGGTTGGTGCAGATGATTACTAACCAATTTCAAGTAGAGATGGCAAGATTATGAGTCAAATGGATATACTCATGAGCGGTGATCATAAGCCGCCCCGCTAATTGGGAGGCGGTCCTCCTCGACGTCGGAGTAGCGTCGCGTCACAAGATAATTGTGAACATGACGACGTCCGACACCGATAGACAACATCAAGGTAACGACATCTATGGAATGCACCAAAGATAGACCTATAGGACGCCTTAGCTAATTGCGTGTCGCTTTGTAGGAGCCGACGCCTAAGCTCCAAGTGAGGATGGATGGGTCCTTTGTATTGAGGTCATAGGGATGGTGTATCCATACGAGGAAGGCGGCAAAGACCGGTGTACCGGTGGCGCACAGTTACGCCAGGTCCGTGGATATGGTACATGTCAATTTCCGAGCCATCCCGTCAAGATTTGCCCAACGAAGAGATCACAACACTAGGGGATGCCGTCCTCTCTTTATCCGAAGGCCCAAGAAGGACATCGCCTCGACCCAGCGGCCGCGATCCGACACGACCATTCCTCTCCAACGGGACCCTCGATGACTCCACCTCATGTTTTGCCTCATAAGGCCACCTCTTCGATTCCCGTGGAGAAGACGCCAAGGAAGACAAAAGCGTGCCGTCAGTATCCGTTCGAGTCGCTCTCACAAGAAGACGCCGCCAATCGCTAAGGCCAAATCAAAATCCACAAACGCAAGCGCCTCCCAAGTCCGGAAGTCCGCGATACCCGGAACTACATCATCGAAAACCATTGTGCTCCGACGCAGAGTAATGCACGCCGATATGCTTGAAAGGCTTTGCATGCCCGGTACTTGGCGAAGACCCAAAAGAAGGGTGCGACATCGAATCACCGCCGATACGAGGACAAGCATTTCTTCAACGGGACGAGGTACTTCGTCGTGGGCTTCAATGACTTATTTGAACTATTCAACCTCGTTGGCCTCGACGTCTCGCTTCTACGATGTTGGACACTGTAAGTGCGTACAATCAAGTTCTACATTCATGTAATACCAATAAATATCACAACTCATTGCTTATGTATAGATACATGCTGAAAAATGTCCGGGAATGGAAAGAACCAGTGGGTTTCCTCGACCCACATGTGGTATCGTTGCAAACCATCCAACAAGACTCATCCTTCGTCGAGAAATACATAACGAGGTCATTGCTTCGTCAGATGAACATGAAGTACATAGTGGTGCCCTACAACCAGGGGTAAGTGTCACTACTTGCTATACAAATTTCATTTGTACTTTATACGCAAAGACGAACTTAGGTTTAATGACTAAACGACATACATGAGTAGGTACCACTGGATCCTTTTAGTTATTATACCCAAGAGGAACCATGTGATATACCTTGATTCCCTAAACCGCAACAAGCACGACTTCAAAGACTCTAAGAGGAATACTCGAGAGGTATGCTCATTTCCTCCTTACATAACTCTATTGTAGTCTTCATTCGTTTGAAATGGCCGAGGATAACCTTTTCGAATCATGTAGGTCGTTCATCAATTATGTTGCCAACAAAGGAATATACAATGAAAAGAGTGCCCAACTAACACAGGATGGATTTTCGATGACGCTGCTACAACACGATAATCCTATATCATACTTCATAATAACGCGTCTCTAATCGACTATACCTATATATGTAATTCTATTTTTGCAAAGGCGCTTGAGAAAAAGATGATGAGTTATGTGCAATCTACGCTGCGCTATCATATCGCGACTAATCCTCACTGACTAGGAAGAAGGATCCCGAGGTTTGTCAATCTTGAAATAATTATTTCCTAATTATAAATTTAAATATATATATCTTACCACTTTACTCTTGCTAGCTACAGTGCCTTGAATTTACAATGTGATTCACTCGCTGCTGAAGAGATCAAGGACATTCGAGGAAGCTCTGCGCCTTTATCAACACGAAATCATTGCGACAACGAGAGTTTCACTCCGCCGCCAACCCGAGCATCACCCCACTAAAACCTCTCAACGCAAACAATTGTAATCTAGTTGTAACTATAGCGACAATACTTGAACAAATGTGATCTTTTGTAATTTATTTTGAGTAATGATCACTTTGAGTTGTCATGGCTGCTTGAATCTGCTTTTTGTGAATGCTTGAATCTTTTCGTGAATGCTTGTTTTCAGAGGGCATGGCTAGCAATTCCCGAGGCTAGCCAGAAAACAAAGAAATTGTGGGCGGGGTGCGAGCTATCACAGGCGGTTTTTGTTAAAACCGTCATGCGTAGCAAGTATCACGAGCGGTTTCGATCGCAAACCGCTCAGGATAGGAGAATATCACGACGGTTCTACACAAAAGCCGCTCATGATATTCGTAAATCACGAGCGGTTTTATTTAGATCCGTTTGTGATATTCTCCTATCACGACGGTTTTCTTTAGAACCGCTCGTGATATTCTCGAATCACGAGCGGTTTTAGTTGAAACCGCTCGTGATACTTGACTTCGCTGAGCGGTTTTTAATAAAACCGCTCGTGATATTTCGTATCACGATGGTTTTGTACCGCTGCGTGATAATATCCTGTTATCACGCACCAACAAACATAGATGGTTGGAAACCGCTGCGTGATGACGGTTCCAACCGCCTGCGTGATGTTGGTTCTGTAGTAGTGCCTCTGCTTTGATGCCATTGGGTCAAACTTCCACAGGGTGTGAATGTCAACAAGTACGTCATCACTACTGTGAACCTTGAACGTGTTGGATACAAGGAAGAACCATTCGTACTCGCTAAGCATGTTGTTCAAGTTTTTTATGTAACAGACCCAGCGAATAAGAACCGTCACGTAGTTCTTCATGGAAAAAGAAGGATTGCCGGAGTTGAAAATGTTGTGGACGAGGAAGAGTACAATCAATTTGATGAGTTGCCTCCTTTCGGAGATGGCATTAGGCTCGAGGAAGAACCTAGTGAGAAATCTAGATATATGTGCATTGATCATCGTGAAAGGCTATTTTTTAAAGGAAATAGCCAAGTGGAATGATCCCACATGGTGAACACCTATTTGGAAATTGTTCCATTGTAATTAAGAAACTCGGCATGTAATTAAGAATTTATTCCAATGTAATTGATTCAGTAATTAAGAAATTATTCTATCTGTGATTGTATCTACTTTCTTGTTTTCAGATGGCATGGCTAGCATTTGCTGAGGCTACCTAAATAAAAGAATATTTTTTAGCTATAGAAGAAACTATCACAGGAGATTTAGTGGAACAAATTGTCTATAATATGTATCACAGACGGTTCTAAAATACAATCGTCTGTGATATGGTCGCATATCACAGACTATTTTTAAAATAGAACCGTCTGTGATATGGTCACATATCATAGACGGTTATATTATGGAACTATATGTAATACTTATCACAGACTATTTTTAAAATAGAACCCGTCTGTGATATGGTCGCATAACACATATGGTTATATTATGGAACCGTCTGTGATACTTATCACATACGATTCTGGAATATAACCGTATGTGATATCCCTTTATTAGTAGGGCCCCGCTAGGGTTTGCATCCTTACTCCACACTCGCCCCGCCCCCCTCCCCACCCAAGTGCCCCTGACATCGACACCGTCGCCCTCGACCTCGACAACGCTGCCCGAATCCCCTTCCCTAACGCCCGCCCCTAGGTCATGTCACCACCGCCCGAAACCTCCTCCCTGACGGCCGCCCCCCAAGTCACGCCGAGGCTGCTCGAATCCCCCTTCCCAACGCCTCCTACCCCGAGCCGCACCACTCGGCCTCCTCCTACACGTCGCAGCCATGTCGCTCGGCCTCCTCCTCCCCCACTGACACCCCAAAGCCCCCGGCCAAGGTACATCTCCCCTCCATCCTCTTGTACACCTCAATTTTCTAGTTCCATAAATGTGTTATTTTCCAGATTTTATTCAGCGGAAGTTTCGAGTGAAGAGTGGAATGTAGCCTAGAGCTTGATTGTCTATTAGTTGTATATGATTGGAACTTCTAGCACATTGAACTGCAATTTGGTTGAGCAGAGCTAACTATGTGCTAGGAGTGCCCAGAAATTTAGAACAGAAGAAAAGTTCACAATGGCAATGTTTACCTTATTCTCTAGTTATCGAAAACTTAGTTTTTTCTCATTTTATCTTACAAAATATTTATAATATGATCAGATCATGAAAATGTTTATGTCCATTGCTCTAAGAGAGTAAGAGTAGTGTTGAACTATGGACAGTAGATGAATATTAGAGTAGTGGACTCCCTTTTTATCCTAGGTTCCTAGCTACATCTTCATTCAATGAACTAATAAGCGACAACGACATGCAAATCCATGCCCAATATAATATTGCAGGTATCTTTGTGGTAATAATCGAGCCTAGAATTGGATTCCTAAAGCCAATCAACATGCTGATGATGCTACCTTTTCAAGATTGGCTTAAGACAATCCTCTAGTTGCTTTGTCATATTCAGAGACCAAAGGTATTTTAGTGGAATGAACTCATCTTAGCCAGGTGTCGGGGAATGCACTAAGTCTGGGAAGTCCCTCAATATGTTAAACTACAGTTCCCTATAAAGACTAACCCACTGGTAATTATAGAAATTCAATTCGTTAAATGCAAACTGTAAGCAAAACTCTTTGCTAATCCCAAAGCTAGGAAATTACAAAGCTGTAGAGGTAGGTAACCTGGTCAATACTGGACTTAAATAGGGCTATTTTTTACAAAGCAATGAAATTACAAAGCTATAGAGGTATTGTTGGTGTTTGTCATCTTTTGTGTCGTTTTCACATGAGTAAAAGCGAGATTCTAAATACAATTTTGAGATGGGTGGTAGGAGGCTGAGAAAAAGGTCACCTTTGAACCTAGTTTTTCTTCATAGCATAGCTCACACTTAATAATTTATAATTTTGAGATGGGTGGTAGGGGGCTTGGGGCCACACTAGCTGGCAATTCAAAAATTCTACCACGTAAACTAGGACGTCATGCAAGCAATAGATCATAGATCGTTACCACCAGATGCATAGTGCAACGGAAGAAGAGTTGGAGTAGCCTGATCCAACGAAGAGTGCATCGATATAGTGGTCGTAGACGATCGTCTAGTGTTCCTCGATGCCGATCATCTCCTCCGAGCAACCAATCGTGTTCCTTGCGAAGTCGTGGATCATCCTCAAGCGCAACAGCAACCCGTTAAGTGTGTGACTCTGTAGGTTCATGCGTAATCAGTTGTGACTCGGAAACTCCTTTCCGATCATGAGTTGTTAGCGGCTCCTAGCAGGACATAATGATTCCTGAATACACATGAATTATATCAGATGAACCTTAATACAATATGATCTATGATCAGGTCCTTATCACTAACGACTAGCTCGTATCTCTATACGACTAGCTCATATTTAGCCTCGACCAGTTCGTAACCCCATACGACTAGTTTATGACCAGTTAGTGATCATGTTCGACCAACCTGCGACCAGGTTGTATCTCCATACAACTAGTCAGTATCTAATCAAACTAAAAGACATGCTCGAGTATCCTCCCTTTGCCTCACGATATCTGGTTGAACTCTAAGTGAGATATTATGTCATCCATGGACTGTTCAATACTTTCTCGATCAAGTGACGGATAGCTTTACGTGGTCGAACACTTCGACTCCTAGTGGCATGGCCATGAACTTTCTTTATACAACCACATCGAGGGGCCCAGAGATATCTCTCCTGTTATGTTAGGAGGGGCAAATCGCATATCCAACCAGTCACATTCCTCCGCATGTTTCATAGAATACCCGAAAACTACCTTTATAACTACCTAGTTACGGAGTAGCGTTTGGCAACCCCTAAGTGTACTATTAGACATGTATAAATCCATGTTGATCTCAGGTTTAAGGATTATACATCATCGTTGCTTGAAACCAACTGACGACACATAAAATCGTAACAATCTCAAAAGTGTCTCAAGGTGGGTCAATCCAACCCGATGTTCTCTAACATGTGTTTACATTATTGATTCGATATCTCTATAACCATGACCAGTGAAACATGGCCATCAATCAATACATGTGCTGGTCGATAAGTCACTAGTGTTTCGACCAGGGATACTTTAAGAATGACATCATATAAGTTAAAAGAGCTTCACCAACAAGTCACATACTTGTTAACCTTTATAACCAATGATTCATTCAAGGAACAGAATAACATCTATTCAATAACTCATAAACATAGACGTGATACAATCATCTCTATAATTGCCTCTAGGGCATATCACCAACATGGTAGGGGGCATGGGGCCAAGGGCTAGTATTAATTATTTAATTGTGGGGCTTGGTGCCAAGGTCTTGTGTTAATTAATTAAACTCACCAAATCAAGACTATCAAATGTTCATCTCTCCTTTATCCATGTTTCTTTCATGTTACAAAGTTTATTGTGGGGAAGGCATCTGTTGATTTCTTCCTATGTTGATTTGCATTACATTCCTAGTTTTAGACAAGAAAAATTTCTTTTGTCTTTTGCTGAAAAGTTTCCATAGATAGCAAGGAAGCAAGATGGCATCCGCACAGTCTTCACCGCCATCATCGACATCACCAAATGCGTCTAGCGCTCCGATGAAAAGGGTACCTAAGCGAGATGGCAGAGGAATATCGAAAAGGTCTGAGGGCTGAATGACCATCATGGAGGTCACTCCTGTTGGGGTCCCTCTACATCCCAAGAAAGTAGTGGTAGCATTCCGGACCACCTGCGGGATAGTTGCAAGGGAACAGGTCCCCATCACCACACCAAGATGAAAGTCTCTAACAATTGAAGAGAAAGAGTAGTTGTGGGTTGAAATTTCAAGGTCATTCAAGATCCCAGTAGAAGTCCAGGGACTCGTGCAATAGTAGGCGTTCTTCATGATGGGAAAAGCATGGAAGACCTTCAAGAGCACACTTATCATGGAGTACGTGAACAAGGATCGAACGCCCTTCACGAAGTATCATTTCGTGTCACCGGATACATGGGAATCCTTTGTGCGGATGAAGATGACGGCTGAATTTTAGGAGCAAAGTGTGGCATACAAGGCTATCCAGACACAAAACACTCACCCCCCACAGACTCAGCACTGCTGGATACGCAGGTAAAATCCCGCAATGGAGGAGGGAGGACGAGGAGGCAATCTGTTGGGAGGCATCCCTGCCATTTGCCAGGATCACAGACGAGTGCGCTTGAAACTGGTTAAGAGCGAGGTCATCAACCACGTCTGCGGGTGCCAAGTCTTTCAAAAACCCAGCAAATGAGGAAGTGTCCCAACATCTGGTAAGATATGTCAAACTACCTAGTTGTTACTAAGTCCATAACTTCATAGGGTCTAAAATAACATGATGGCCTCTTGTAGTAAATATTGACTACTGAATCTTCCCAAGGCTCCTTTGAAGCAGTTAGAGAGAGGGATATGCTATCCACGTCCCTGGGAAACAAGGAGCACCCAGGTCGCACGCGAGGCCTTGGGGTTTACGTACCTTGGAGGCAGGGATTCCCACACAACTCTGAGGTGTATAGGAGTAGGAAGAGATCCAAGGCCGAGTGTGAGGAACGGTTGAAAGAGGAGATTCGTGTATAATTTCGAGGACATATAGCATCATTGGAGGAAAGACTGGATCAAGTCCTCAACCAGTCGCAAGCCACCCCTGTTATTTTAGGAGCTAGTCCCCCTCAACATCTGAGTAGCTATGTGTCCACACGACTTTCTGAACATAGTGACGTCCAATTACCTATCGACGACATCCAGGTAACGTACATCTCTGGCATGCTACATAGATAGACTTGTTGGACGCCTTAGCTAATCGTGTATCATTATGTAGGAGCCCACGCCGTGCAACCTCATAGTCAGGCTTGTTAGTTCCATTCCTACTGAGGCTAGGCAGGGGATGGCGTATCCATGCCCGCCAGGACACTGGTGCATGATGCCCAGCTAGGGACCGTTTCGTGAAGGTCTAGGTGGACATAGTACATGACATTTTCAGGGCCATCCCACTGGAGAAGCCCCCAAACGATGAGATCAAGACACTAAGGGATACCATCCACACATCCGTCCAGTGGCCCAAGAGAGACATCGCCCTGGACCCTTCAGTGCCGGCATCTACCCAGCATAAATAGATGGCCTCTCCACACGACCATCTATAGCCTACAGCCTCTCCGACCCTCCCTTCAATGTCCCCACTAGAGAAGCCCCCAAACGACGAGATCATGACACTAGGTGATGCCGTCCACACATTCATTCAGTGACCCAAGGGGACATCGCCATGGACCCGTGGAAGGGAATACCACACTGCGACATATGACGCAATTTCTGGTACCCGCTAGTACACAATAATCATATATCACACTTCATAATGATGCCTCTCTAGCTGAACAAACCTATGTATGTAATTCTATTTTTGTAGTGCCACCAGCAGCTACAGAGCAGGGCAACGTATGTGGATTCTATGTTTGCCGCCATATGCGAGAAATCATGGGTGGTAGGCCCAAGGATCCAGAGGTTTGTCAATCTCACAATAATTATTTTCCACTTATCAATTAATATATATAAGTGCTTACAACTTTACTCTTCCTAGCGACAAGGCATCAACATCCCTTTAAGTACAGTCCAAATGAGTGAACTCTTTGAAATTCGAGGACGACTTGCCACCTTCTTAATGTCAGAGGTCATTCACACAAAAGGAGAGTTTCACGCGGACTGAATAAAATTTTTAGTGACAAACAATGTTTTCTTACTGTATCTGTGTAAACATGTTGTAAAAACATTATGACAATTCATCTATAATCAATCTGTAAATTTGTTAATTCATCTATAATCAATCTGTAAATTTGTTTATCTATGATATATCTATGTATTTGTGTATTTGCTTGTATCTGTATATTGTTTTCAGAGGGTATGGCTAGCATTTCCCGAGGTTAGCCAAAAAACAGAAAAATTTCTATATATAGAGCGAACTATCACAGACGTTTATGTGCACCAACCGTTTGTGATATGTAGCCTATCACAGACGGTTTGTAAACACAACCATCTGTGATGAACGAATATCACAGACGGTTATGTGGTATAAACCGTCTATGAACGCCTACTATCACAGACGGTTCTATGCACCAACCGTCTATGATATGTAGTCAGTCACAGATGGTTTGTAAACACAACCGTCTGTGATGGCCAACATATCACAGATCATTGGTAAACACAACCGTCTGTGATGGCCGACATATCACAGACTGTTTTGTGGTCGAAGCCGTCTATGATAGTTATGTTCACATATGGTTATTTATACGTACCATATGTGTTGTGAACTATCACAGACGGCTCAAAAACCGCATGTGATAATCTCCTGTTATTATATACACAATAAATCAGACGGTTCAGAAACCATGTGTGATGAGGGATTAGAACCGTCTGTGATGACCCTCTGTGTGGTAGTGAAATATTGCTTGATTTAATTAATTAATTGAATCAGTAATACACAAAGAGAGTCTACGAGGGTTAGTTACATTTAGGCCCTATTTGGAACATAGGAATTTTATCGGTGTTTTGTAGGTAATGGATATCTACTTTAATTCACTACATGTTATTTTCTACAAAATTCATAGGACAATCCTGTGTTCCAAATGGAGCCTTTGTTGTGATAACTTTATCCAAGGTAAAGATTAATCGTTAAAGGGCTAGCTTTAGATGGGTTTAATCGCCGGGTTAAACACCTAAAACACGTTTTGACCTTTAACCATACCGGGCATGATTGTTAGGACCACTAGTTTATCGATCCCTCCACTTTGTTAATCATAGGTAGGAACCACAAGGTCATCAGGGGATTGAACCAACTAGTTATTTTACTAACTGAGATCCAAAACATGCCAAATATATTGTTAGATATAGCAAATAGTATTCACTCCTTGCAAAAAAATATCAGAATTGCTAATGCATAGTCACCTGAAAATTGCTTAAGTTTTAGTCGATTTTCAAACCTTCGTATCTTGCGTTGTGATTCGTGCTACGATGAACTCGTCTTTCTCCTCTCCAGCGCCACCATCTTCCTTCGCACAGGGAGGGTTGGGGACGGCTGGGGGTGGGGTTGAGTAGGGGTTAGGGTTAGGGTTGAGGTTGGGTTATATATGAAGGGAGTGAGTTATGTGGGTGGTTGGATTTTGATCCAATGGCTGAGAAATTGACTGAAAGTTAAGAGAATTTCAGACACATGTGCAATAGACAGCCCCAAAAAATATAGTATTTATGTACAATTTAATAGTATAAACACAGCATAACATACCAAAAGAAACTAATTCAACATGTGAGAAACTTAATGTCAGTGTTTAGCAGCACTAGCCAATTAAGGTTCTACTAGATCTCAAAACCCACAGCTATCCCACCAGCACTACATAACTGGGATTGGGGAATCCTATATTTATCTAACAAAAGCTGGCATCTACCTTTGAGATTTGGTAATCGAGCATCAGCTAGCCAAGCTGTGGCTTACATATGTACACAATAGAAAATCATGAATATTTGTATCCACCCGAAGAGGGAGACCTCACTGAATTTTCAGCGGTGTTGTGTTGGGGTGTTTTGTTGGTCAGTTGCGTGTGCTAGCTAGCTCAAAGAGCGCATATCTGGCCGCATGTACATCAAGAAACTAAGAGAAGAAGAGAGAGGGTACAGCCTTGCCGAGAAGATTTTAGACGCAAGTACTATATAACATCTAATTATCTAATTAGCTAAAGCTGTACTCTCTCTCTTCTCCCATTAACCTTGATGGATCTCTCTCTCTCTCTCAGCTGCGATTGTATATATTAAGCATGCCCCTAGCTTGAGCTTGTTCTTACATCCTCATCCCCCTCCCTCGCTTTATATAGCACACAGCAACAACAAAACGACACACGATCAAGACGACAAGAGGGCAATTGTTCACACATGCGTTGAAGATCCATGCGAGAGTAGCAGTGGTGGTGTCATGTACGTGCATATATGCAAGTTGAAGCTACTGCTAGCCTGCAGTGTCGTAGACAGTGATGCCGTAGGCCATCCCATTTTGACGTCGTGTGCAACCGCATCCGGCCATTATGTACGTGCATATATGCAAGTTGGAGCTACTGCAAGCCTGCAGTGTCGTAGACAGTGATGCCGTAGGCCATCCCATTTTGACGTCGTGTGCAACCGCAGCCGTCCAAAATGGCCGGCCGGCTGCCGGCCAGCCGACTTTGCAATCGTCTGCATGCAGAAGCAAACGCCGATGGATGGATCGAGCTATCACTGTGCATAGCGAGCGCCGTAGATTTTTGACCTTGTGTGCTCTCGTGACTGGTGACCCTTCCACGCACTCCTGGCTCTTGCAGACCTAACTAACTATGATAGTGAAGGAATACGAGTGAGCTACACTGGCACAAATTAAAAATTTCTATCGCGTAAACCAGAAAATCATACAAGTAAGAGATCATAAATCGTTACCATTAGATGCGTAGTGCAGCAGAAGTAGAGTTGAAATGGCTGGTTCAACATAGCACGCGTCGGTGTAGTGGAAATAGTCGATTGTCCTTTGGTCAACCGTCTCCTCCTTGCGATCGACCCGATCAGCGCCGCAGTCGCAGCAGCGCCTCTACCAAGGTCCACACGTCCAGGGATGGAATGCCGTGTGTTGGCGTTCTAACACCAGCGCGCACGACAGGGGCTTTGAGATGTGGCGGCTAGGGCTTCAATGGGTGTGTCTTAGGATAATTCCTTCAGCCCCGCGTCTCTCTCTATATAGCCTCCAATCGAATCCTTATCCGATACGAGTAGAGATCGTATCTCACTCAGAGACTACCATCCGGACCCTTATCGTTCCAATCTGTTAAGTGTGTGACCATGTAGGTTCATGTATATTCGGCCATGGGTCGAAAACTCCTTTCCGGTCCATAAATCGGTAGCGGTCTCTAGCAGGACATAGCGACTCCCAAATATGCATAAAGATCATATCGGACAAACCTATATAGTGCTTATGTACCGATCCCTTTTCCTCACGATACTAGATCGAACTCAAGGCGAGAAGTGCGCCATCCTTTGATAGCTCGATCCTTCACTCGAACCTATAGTTGATTACTTAGTTGTGATTGACTCCTCAAACACAATCAGCATGGTCATGCGCTTCCTTAATCCAACCACATCAAGGGGCCCAGAGATATCTCTCCCATTATATAGGAGGAGCAAATTCCATCTTGATCGCTCACATTCCTTCATATGTTTCATAGTAAACCCGAAAGCTACCTTTATGATCACCCGATTCATGAGTGATGTTTGGCAACCCCTAAGTAAACTATTACATATATAGAAAACTATGACGATCTCTGATCTAAGGATCCTGCATACACTATGTATGAGACCATCTAATGGTACTTAAGAATATAACAATTCCCGCAGTGTCTCATGGTAGGTCAATCCAACAACAGGTTCTCTAAGATGTGTTCACATTATTGATTTGATATCCCCATATCCATAATCCGTAGAACATGATCATCAATCAATACATATGCTGATCTATAAATCATAATTGTCCCACATAATGATATAAGATCAGGGATAATTTAGAATAATATCAAAACATGAATAAAGAATTCCATGAACAAGTCACATACTTGTTGATCAATATGAAAGACATTTATTCAGGGGACAAAATAACACATTATTCAAAAGATCATAAACATAGAAGTGATGCAATCATCTCTATGATCGTCTCTAGGGCATATCACTAACAGATAGGCCCATAAAGAGTATGTCCAAGGATCCATATATGGGGACGAAGCTACTTGGCTAGATTAGAATAGATAGCTCATAGCTGTTGCATATGGTCGATTGGGCAATAATGCATCTACCCAGGACGGAGCTTTCCCTCGGCCAACATGGGCTAGGGCCCCTAGCATTTCAGAAGAAAAAAATTAACAACATGTATGAAGTCCACAACTGGCCCAATTTAGTTAGGTCATGTCCATCTAGAAGGCACATTGTTGCTGTCTGCTACTAGTTACGATACTACTCAGCGAGACAGCGACTTTAGTAGTGCGGTGGCGAAGCACGAAAGCAGCAAACGAGGCGCTGGACGCTGGTGCGTCGTGGGCTTGCAGCGGCCGGGCACTGCGGTAATGATAGATGTGCAACCGATGGCCAGAGAGCCAAGTTTGTGCGTCGCGCAGGACGTGCGGCCAGTAGTAAGTAGTATACTTCTAAATTTGCTTTGATCTTTGGCCCTTAAGATTTTGCTCAAGCTCCACATCTACATGTATGCATTCCAGAGTGCCCGCCAAGGAACTCACTGTTCTCATACAGGGGCTTTGGAGGGTAAATGTTCTGCACGCAATTAAATAAACACACTTCTCTCGCTGAGGTACGGGCCATACCGATCATAGGTATATATGCGAAATGTTCAGTGGGGAAAGCCCCACCGTTGGGCCCTGAAAAAATACCGATATCTCACTACCAGAAACAGGTATTTTCTCGAGTGCCCAAAACCCTCGGTAAAATATAAGAAACACTCGGGAAATAAAGTCCCGAAGGTCAACCTTCGAGAAATAGCACTCGGGATAGTTTCATCGGGTAAAAAATGGTTTCCCGAGAATTACACTCGAGAGACAAAACTTTCCCGAGTGCAATTACGTACACTCGGGGAAAAACAAAACATCCGGGAGAAAAACTGTCTCGACGGCTTAAGCCACCGTAATGGAAATATTTACCAAGTGTTGACACTCGGGAAAGTAAGAAGATTTTCACTCGAGAAAATATCTTTCCCGATAAGTCCCGAAAGTTCCTCGAGTGTGAACACTCGGGAATAGTTTTTCTTTCCCGAGTGTAGTGCAAACAACCACACTCAGGAAAGTTTTCCCCGATGAGTGCGGAATTTTTTCCCCGAGTGTAAACACTCAGGAAATATAGCCACATGGCTGTTCTTTCCCAACGCTGTCACGAAAATTTCCCCGAGTGTATGAAAACGTAGAACACTCAGGACATTTTATTTGTTTCCGAGTGTGTGTCAAACAAGGCACTCGGGAGTTACCCGAACAGGGTATGTTCCAATTTAATTTTGCACCGATTTTGTAATCAAATAAACCATAATTCCACAGCAAGAAAAATACCAAAAATCATTACATATATAGATTAAACAACATTAACATAATTCCCAAGCTCACAATATATATGTAGATCGGACATCCACAACATTCGAGTTCAAATTCGATACATATAACAGTTTCAAGTAGTAATTTCATTACATATATAGCCATTTTGTTCGGAAAACAGGATGTTACATTCATATTCAATTGCTCCAGCTTCTCAATCTGAGCAACACATTCATTCATTCTCTTCAATACATTGGGCATAGCAGCAATAATAGCATCAGTCTTGGATTTGAAGATCTTTAGAATTTCCAGCTTCGGCAAGAGATATTCCAGTGTCAGACTACGGTTCAGTTGGAACTTCTGCAATACGAAATATTGGTGTCAGCCTTTGTTGACCTACTATTATTAGAACTATGCTACTGCAATAGTTACTAAATCATGGGCCGCATCATAGTTAGAACTATGCTACTGCAATAATTACTGTTATTAGAACTATGCTGCTGCAATAGTGACTAGCTGGGTGCCTTATTTGACAGGTGAAGAGTGCTCAAACTGTGCCCCAGAATCAAATCTAATAAAAAGCTGAAAAAGGATATACAAGATCTTTTTAATTCACTGGATGATATGCAGTAGTAGTCTCAGCACTTACATAATCTCAAATTAATCATTTTCAACTTTTAAATTTCTTTCACACTCGGAGCGTGCAAATCTTAAGCTAATGCAAACTCACAAATAGTAAAAATACTAAAATGCATGCTAAATTATGTAATTTTTAAATATGATTCTACTTGGCATGTCCTAAGTATAGTTTATACTACAATAGGCACATTCAGAGTTTTGAAATGAAAGCTTACAAAATAATTGACTAAAGACCCAAGAAACAAACTACGTCATGATCACCTTGGCTCAC
This sequence comes from Phyllostachys edulis, assembly GCA_036346405.1. Lineage (NCBI taxonomy): Eukaryota > Viridiplantae > Streptophyta > Magnoliopsida > Poales > Poaceae > Phyllostachys > Phyllostachys edulis. The sequence continues at coordinate 164,137 of JAYEVD010000076.1, forward strand.
CTGACTATGAATTTCCTTTGTTATTTACTAATTACTTGCCTGTATATTGCATGGCATGTTTTCTTATTCACACAAATATCTAGTCTAGAACAAAGGGTGGTTAGCAAGCAGTTGTGCCATAAGAATCAATACGCCGATCTGTCTAAAGTCTAAACTCAAGTACTAAAACATAGTCATAAACTCATAATCTTGCACTTAATTATCTTTACAAAACTTCTGCACAAATTGATACGATGAACAGATGCCTACAGTGCGCCCAACAAGGAATTCTGCTGGACATCCGTGTCTACCTTAGCTGATAACAAAAGAACAATTGTTGAAAGAACGGTCGATAGCGGTACAAGCCCTCTTGATTGCAATTTCGGAACTCTAGAGGCCCAAAGGTAAAGATGAACACATAAGAATCATGCATCTTGATACAAAGCCGGGTATAGCAAAAAGCAATTCTATGATCAAGCATTAAAAATATACAATGAGGTATAGAACATTTATCACTTGGAATCAAGTAGTATAAACTATAATTTAAGCATTTGGACTGCATTGACTTCGGTTTCAGATTTGCATGCACGTATGCAGATCTGATAAGGGGAGATGAGAGTTTGTACTTACATAGTCTTTAAATGTGCTCCCAAAATCCCATTTCTCATGCATAGGCCTAGATCAATATATACTAACTTTTTTATAAACTATTCATCGAATCAACGGTCCAAATTACTGATTTGCAGGCTTTTTTTTTGTTGCTCGTGCTAATGGACAAACACCCAAATGCATAGTTCTAATAATAGTTATACAGAAGCACCCTTGGTTCTGAGCACATTTGTGTGGATGACTTGCAGGACGTGTCACAATAGTTCTAAGTTCTAGCTGTGTGCATGCATGCATATATGCTACATCATCACAAGAATGGAGGGATGTATATTCATGTTTGCACAACTAGATCATGAAAATAGCAAGCACTTGGTGGTGGCCTCTCAGCGATGGACTCATCCACATGATCTTGGTTTGGGCAGCTAACACGTGTACCATCTTCAACATCAGCACTGGAAGCAGTTGGATCTGCCATTGATCCTGCTGTTGCCTATATTTTCATAAGAAATCGCATTATAAGAAATCTGTATAATTTTCAATGAGTGCATCCATGTACTTGTCTTGTTAATTGGGTTCGGTATACATGCGGCAACTCCAAAGGGCCATCGATCCACTTGTGTTTTTTTCCCGATTCCAAGGAAGCCACACATGCACGCACATCAGACACCACCACGCGCACACACACATGGCTATGCTCCCTTAACACACGTCTAGAAAGATAGAGCCCAGTGATAAATCCGTAACCTCACAAAATCTCTACTGAAAACGCACTCGCGGTGCATAAAGGATGGAACTAGAATTTGAACCCTAGTGGGTGGAGTCATACATCCACAATTCCACCACCCTACCAAGACAGTACAATGCATTTTCGTGTGAGTATCACTCCTTGAAAAATATGAAAAATTGTTTTTGACTGGTTGTCGGCTGCCTGCTCATATATTGCTACGCATGCTGCTCGTTTTATCCGCAACATACAGTATACATACAATTGCAAACAGGGTTTATAATTAAACAGGAAAAGATACATTTGTAGGCCCCCATGGGTTTGCGGAAAACAAGTCGGTTTCCTCAAATTTAAGCCAAAAACCATCAATTATTTGGCTAAAATCGGTCTAATCGATTATGAACTAGATAAATTTGGTATTAAAGTCTGCAGTTTTCTTCAGTAGCAACTGCACCGAAGACAACAAAGGAGAAATCCTCTCTAGCTTGGATATCCCTACTGAAGCTCTTGGTGAAAGGTACCTGGGTCTACCGACAGCAGTTGGAAAGAACTCTGATGGTACTTTTGATTATGTTGCCGCTCGGGTGCGGTCGTTTGTGAATGGATGGGGAGAGAAGTCTTTTAAGTTGTGCTGGACGTGAAGTGCTCCTAAAGTAATTGCACAAGCTGTACTGACCTATTCGATGAGTTGTTTCATTTGTGCCAAAAACTGACATCGTATATTTCAAACTACCACCGACTGAAATAGGCGAAATTGTCATAGCCCAAATTTAAAATTTGGAATCTTTTGTGTTTACAGCACTAGTCTCTGGATCAGTAGCTAGTTCTCACAGTTACATCATTGAATATCAATCACATATCATGAATATGTAAATTATTGCATAATAATAAATAAACCATAAATATACTTTACGGCTTTTGACTTGCAGAATGGCCGGACATGCCAAATATCTTTCAAAAAACAACAGCGAAAGTAGAATAAAAATACACCACATGGAACCCTCACAATATACCCACAGGCAATCGACTAGGGCCGACGATCTAGTTCTTAGCCTTCTTGATCTCCAGTCTTGACGAATGCTCATAAATGCCCACATAGCCTTCTTGTCTTACACTTACTGAATAATAATATTGAGCGAGTATGAGCATACAACCGTACTCGCGAGCCAACACACAGAATGCAGTTATATAATATGCAAGGCTAGTCAAAGAAATGGCTTGTGGTTCTTTTGTTTGCATAAAACTACTTATTGAAATGGATTATGTAGTAGCAAATCATAAGACCTAGCATTTTTAACTAACACAGGATTTTAAAAAGTTGAGTTTTGTTGTGAAATACTAGTGGATGCTACAACCTCCTGTACCATTGATTAGCTCATCCACCCAATGCTCATGTTCTTTCTCGGGTCACATCATGTACTTCTCACTGGTTCTCAACTAGGCCATCTCAAATCTCAAGGCTCCAACCCATCTTTTCATTCCACCCACAAATTGTTTTATGAAAATGAAAGCTAATTCAAGTAAATTCTCGGTACCGCCCATGACTGTGGGCACGGCTATCCATATAGCTTTCTCACTCTGCAGAGCTCGTACACTTTACCCACAAGAGACAATCAACTTATAATATCTATCTTGACACACTTTCATAGGTGTGCGACTAAGATGATTGTCACAAAGCCTTTACAATGTCCCACCACAACACAATCCCGCCCGCTAGGTATCACCAGGAGGTCTCCCACTTGCGCTGTGTAGTTTTTCTGTAGCTCCTACCCATACCCACGCCACACACCCACCAATGGTGAAGTTGCGAGGAGACAAACAAATTAGTTAGCCAAGTCGTACCCATTATAGACTTGTGGTTACACTGTTTTTACACTAGAAGGTCATTACAAGAACTCAGTCATTTATTGACTTGGGTGGTACTTCCCCATACCAACTCTAACGTGCTCTTCTCAGCACCCGCCACGCTTTCCAACCGCCTAAGTCGAAATCTGTTTTTGGTTTTTCTTTTGTTTTGAAATACTTTTCTAGTCAACATACCAACCAGGCTCCAACCTCGACTGTCCAAATCCATTTTCAAGTTTTAAATGATGTCGGGGCAAATCATTGCCCGCATACCAATGTACCTAAGCAAGGCTAAGCATGACACTTAGGTACGGACTTAGTAGCTAGTATGTACACCATTAGTCTAGAGTGACAAATGATAGTGTCCAAGTTCAAGGATTGGAAGTTTATATGCAATTATCATTAAGGTAGTAGCTATGAGCTAAATCAGCATATTTGTATAAAACATAGCAATGCAATTTCATAATTTAAATCAAATATAATTTGCATTTAAAAAGTATGTGCAACATGATCAAAGTGTTGACTCGCCTTGCTCAATGCATTGATAACCTTGGTCTTGTTCTTGTTCTATCTCGGACTACCTCTTTGCCATGGCTTTAGATTCTAGCTATGCAAAGTACGATTGAACGCAAGAATGCCTAAATATAATCAAATGAAATCCAATAAATACAAAAGCAAGTAAACAAGAAAACATTTCAAATGAAAGTCAATCGATCCAAGAGTGTTTGAAACAGGATATACTCCAAATGAAACTAACTATACCTAAGGATATCTTGAAAGAATGAAGTACTCTAGATGGAACTAATCATACTTACTAGAGTTGATAAAGGAAATACTTCAGATGAAGTATATCCAAAGGAAGTTGATGAAGGAAATAATTTGGATTGAATGAAATACATCCAAGGATATCTGGAATGAAGGAAATACTTCAGACTAAAGTAGATAAATCCAAACTCTATTCATTTGGTCTAGCGGTAGGGTTTCGAGTTGACAGTCAGACTTGGGGTTAGGTAACTGTTTGATCCAGGGTGAGGACGAGAGGGATCGGGCTCTTGGAATGTCTACTGGTGCAAGGAGTTAGGACTCCAACGACAGGGAGAGAATATTCATAAGAATATTCTTCATTGGTTACCTAGACGGGAGAGATCACCTTGCTAGGTAGGATTCTTTGATCCACTTTCGGATCACGGGTTGTTCTTCTACCAAGAGCGAATAGCAAGGGGTGATGGCTAGAACCTATAGGATGTTGATTGGTGGCTAAATCTCCATCAGCTACTTGGGAATATATGACTGCTACTCACACACAGCGCATAACTAATCTAATGATTTCCTTTTGTTATTATTTCCTACTTATTGAGGAAGGTCCATGATAGTCGGATGAGACCTATGCATAGGTTTAGGGTTCACATAGGGTAAACATAAGTCTCACCGACACTTGGGACCCAACCTGTTTCACCAACTCATGGAAGATGTTCATCCACATGACAATTGTCATTAATTACCAAAATACTCCATTAACTCATAATGGCAGGTCTAGATTCTTCAATCTCCCCTTTTTTGGTGATTGATGACAATCCAATTGAAAATAATTAAAATTGAATTAACATGAGTATATATCAACTACAAAAGCTTTATATACTCAAGGAAACATTTCAAAGTAGATATCCTTAATATAAGTGGATGGAAGAATGGGATCAATACTAGTGAAATCACAAAACGTAGAGTGAACTCCCCCTAAATGTGGCATACAAGTATATGGAATGAAACTAAATGCACATATCTATGTTTGAATCTTGGTGGAGTTCAATCTATATTTTGGATCTAAAGAATGCAACAATTGAAGGATGTAACTATTTAGCTCATGCTCATGAAAAAAACATGCATTCACAAAAATCCATAAACCATCTTGGGCAATTTGCAAATTCTTTTTTTCTTCAACTACTTGTTTAGTTCTCATGTCTACTTTAACCTTTGCAGGTTTAAAAGTGACAAAAAAACATTGGCTGATGCACTTGACTACGAAAAAGTCGAGATGGAGAAGCTAAGAGAAGAAAAACAAGACCTACTAAAGAACCTTTAGGAGGCAAATTGTGCAACTTGCGAGTTACAGGATGAAATAAACAATAAGTTTTGTACTTAAGACTATTTACTTTCATGACTTTCTTTTCTTTTAATAACCCTTTTCTTTTTGGAAAAAGATGTCGATATGGGCAAGCTCAAAACCGAGGTTGAATCAAAGACCTTGGTGATCAACGAGCTCAACCATATTAACAAAGAAAAAGACAAAAGCATAAAGGCGTGGGAGGAGTAGTGCACAAAGGATGCTGCCTCCCATGACAACGAGGTCAAGAAGCTTGATTCTCAACTAGTAGGTAAGAAATGCTTTACCTACGACCAGTTTCGTTTACTGGTATTTATGAAGCATTTTTCTAACTAGTCATACTCTATTTTCAAAGCAAGTAGTTGAAATAAAATGACTCCAAGAAGCATCGACTCATAGTTAGGAGAAAATGAAGGTAATGAAGATCAACCTTTAAGACAACATTTTCCTCCTTAACAATGTGCTCGGAGGACTTGGTGCTAAGGAGGTCACTCCTCTTGAAGACACCATGATTGCCCAGACGAGTACTATTGGACAACAAGTCAAAATTCTGGAGGAGTTGATAACAACTCTGAAGACTAATCAAGCCAACTCGATAAGAGAGGCGGTCGAAAGTGCAGTAAATTATACATTGGCAAAGCTTAAGGCACATGACCATGATCTTAGCCTTCAACCAGTTGAAGCCGATTTTGACTGCCCTGAAGCAGAGGTAGCATGACTGATTGAAGAAGTGCAACTGGTCGGCAAGAAGGTCACAGAGGAGATGCAAATCGGATCTCCTTCGTCAGAGTCGTTTGTAATAGGGAATATTATTGTAAAGACAATATCTTGTTTATGAATATAAACCTCGTTCGGGAGAGGTAATTAATTTAAGTTCAAGGATTTGTGGGGAATTTTTTTCCTACAAATCAAGGCCCTCTAAATCGCCCCTCCCCTCATAACCCTAGTAGTTAGTAACTCATAAGCCCTCCACTTTTGGAAGTTTAAGGATCCTAGCTCAGAAGGTATTCAAGGGTATGGAGTGATCTCCTCACTGTTTTGAATGTTTTAGGTTCAGGTTTTGCTTATTTGGTAGATCTGAGTCCCTGCTGTGACTGATCAGTTTCTGTCCAGTTCTTGGGCGCCTGTTTTGTTCTAGATATGTTCTGAATATGAGGATATCGTATAGGTTACTTTCAGCTTTCCATAGGTTCCAAGTTCACTAATTTCCGACGGTTTGAAAGTTATCATCTTTTTTGCTTCCAGGAATCTGTCAAAACATAGCAGAAATGTTAACTGTTAGGTTTCGAAAAGGGCTGATTCAGGGTGTCACCAGAACGAATATTGTAGAGCTTTCCAGATTGGTAACGAACACTTTGTTTGGATCTGTAGAACAAAAATGCAAGTTTTGACTGTCCAGGTTGTTCATCGGTTTCCGACGGTAAATTAGACCCTTGTGCCATATTTTGTTAAAAGCTGAATCTGGGCATCATGCCAACGCTTATATTCTTAGCTTTCCATAATGACAAGAAACTTGAATTTTGGCTAATCCAATCAAAACTTCACGATTGTTTCTTTACAGCTGTCCCGAATAGGTTTATGTTTAGCTTGAGTAGGTCGAGTGTGTAATTTGGGTTATGGGAAAACGTTGTAGAGCGTTGTGAATACTGTCTCATTAAGCATGTTGTTTGATGCTTAGTACCATTCTTGGTTATCGGTGGTGGTGAATCTCGGTGCTAGCTCGTTCGCCTTTTTGGTCTTCGTCTCACGGTGGAGGCAAGTGCAAGTATTATTAATGAGTTGTTATATTATATACTTGATGAATGCCATAGTTAATCGATGTTGATTATTGCTTGGTAATGTTGATGAGCCTAAATGCCATAGTTTAATGATGATGCTTACTACTTGAAATGTTTACATGATGCCGCATGCTAATGGTTACATGATGATGCGTACATGTTCTTGCTTATATGGTGATGCTTGCATGATAATGGTTATATGTTGATGGTAAGAATGATGGGACAAGGTGAGCTATGAGGCTACCTTATTAATGATGAATCATGATAATGATAATGGACATGTGCATTTGCATTTCGCATGTTCATTCTGAACCTTGGACTACGTGGTAGCCAAGAGTGTTTCCTTGTTGTTCCCGTCGGGCATTGGATGGGCGTTAGGTCCCCATCATGCATTGGACGAAAGCTTTGTTCCCACACTCGTGGAGTGTGGGCTTTTATTCCCCTGTGCCTAAAGGGCACAAGCCTTGAGTAGGTATCGACGGATATCCTACTCGGCATTACCGATAATTGCTAAGAAGTGAAGAGATGCATTCATGACATGTCATTGCACTTTCAGTATAAGATATGGATTTGTCTATTTGGCTTACATCGTTATTGTTCATGGTGGGATTGTAAATTTCCTTGACTACGTGTGATGCTAAGTTTACTTGTCGTGGACTCACTCTTGCTGTGTTGTGTTTTCTAGGTACCCCTCGAGGCAGCGGCATGCATGGGGAGGGGTAGTCATGGTGCACTTCACACATATATAACCACAATGAACGACTTAGTTAAACTAGCTAAAGTTCTCAGAATTGACATTTCCTTTAGGTTGAAATTTTGGTGACCATCCTTTGTGGTGGATGATTTTGTGACCATCCTTCGTGGTGGATGATTTTGTGACCATCCTTCATGGTGGATGATTTTGTGACCATCCTTCGAGGTGGATGATTTTGACTGCATTCGTGGATGATCCTTTTAAGTCGTCTTTTACCTCCTCATCCTTTAGTTCGCTTAATTCCATTTTTGGACTAGACGGTTTGATTTCGATTATGTTATCACTCTTGCTGTTTGGTTATAACGATGATATTGTAGATGTAGGTAGTTGATCATTATCTGCTTGAGCTTAGAATTGTTGGACTGCTTGAAATTGGTTGTTAGAGTGTAAACTCCTTAGACTCATTTATACTCCATTGTTATGTGGTGCACTCCTATTGAGAAAATTATAGACTGCTATAGGGTTGATTTCCTTATAGTTTGTTCCCCTTCGTGACTAAATGTTTGGTTGAAATTTTCGTATTGTTTTTGTCCGTTAGTCTTTAGGTAACGTCTTGGCTTCCGCATAGCTAGGGTGTTACACTAACTCATAAGACAATAAATAGAAAATAAAATTGAACTTAAGACTAAGAATTGAAGTCATATGTATAACTTTATCCTAGCCCCTAACTATTTGCTTAGTTCAATTATATAAACTAAGTAAATAGTGAGAAAAGTGTTTACTTAAAAAAAAGTTGTTCGACCTTTGTTGTCAATCTCGATTATCATGTACTGGTTGCAAGAGTTAGGAATAGGTTGAAACTAGGAAGTTCCTTCTAGTGGGCAGGACCACTTGTAGATAGGAAAGACTTCAACTAGTTGATGTTCCTTTCTTCGACCATGTTAATTAAATCGTAGAGATCAACAAACTAGACTCAATTGTCATTTACTGGTAGCAAGAGTTATAAACAGCACAACGCTAGGAAGTTCCTTCTAGTGGCAGGCCCACGTGCAAAAAAGAAAGACTTCAACTAGGTGGTGTACTTCCTCCGACCAAGTTAATCGAATCGAGCCTTTTTATAGTAGTCGAACAAACTATAATTTAAAAAGAGCTCGTTGTAAACTATTTCGACCACATTTTGTTGAACCTAGTTTCTCTGTTTTGGTAGCAAAAGTTAGGAACAAGTCAACGCTAGGAAGTTCTTTCTAGTGGGCAGAACCACGTGCTGAGAAGAAAGATGTCGACTAGGTGATGTTACCCTCCTTCGACCAGTTTAAAGAAAACCAAGTGTTTAAAAAGTGGTCGAAAATCGAAGCGTTGCTCAATGAAAGTTTTAAGACAATAAAGATTGAAGAAAGCATAAACTTTGTTGAGAATATAGAGTTACACATAAAATTTGTGTAGCTGGTCGATATTCCATGAGTTGAAAAGGATTCGGCCATCCTCCATTGCTAATTGTACCGAGCGTGGTCGTGTAACTTCAACCACAGTGTAAGGACCTTCCCACTTGGGGGAAAGTTTATTCCGATTAGACTAGGATTGAATCTTTTTCAATACCAAGTCACCTACAGCAAGGCTACGAGGTTAGACCTTACAATCATAGTATTTGCGCACGGCTTGTTGGCAGACTGCTGAACGGATTAAGGCTTGATTTCTCTTCTCTTCGAGTAGGTTGATGTCATCTCCTCGAAGTTGTTACTGGCCAAAGTCATTGTAAGTTTTGACCCTTGTCTACTAAATCTTTAGTTCTAGTGGAAGCATGGCTTCAGCCCCCACAAACTAAGAAAAAGGGGGTTTCACCTATAGCCTTATTAGTAGTCGTACAAATTGCCCATAACACTAAGGGTAATTCTTTTAGCTAAGCCCCCGAGCGCTTTATAAGCTGATCGAAGACTCGAGTTTTAATTCTCTGCATAATTTGTCCATTTGGTCTTTCGACTGCCCCATTACTTTGTGAGTGGGCGACAGAGGCATAACACAGCTTGGTACCCAATTCTTCGCAAAATTCTTAAAATTTTGCGCTCGAAAATTGTATACCATTATTTGTAATCATTCGACTTGGAACCTCAAATCGAGTAATCACACTTTTCATCATAAACCTCTAGGCTGCTCGTTGTTATCCTAGTCATAGGTTTGGCTTCAATCCATTTTGTGAACGTATCAATAGCCACAAAAAGAAAATCGAAGCCTCCTGGTGCTTTTGAGAATGGTCATAGAATATCAAGACCCCAGTTGCAAAAGGCCAAGAGAGAGGTATGGTTTGCAATGTCTGAGCTGGTTGATGTATTTGCCAACTATGAAACTAGTATTGTACACACTTTTTAACCAACTCTTTGGTATTATAGAGGGCCGCTGGCCAATAGAAACCTTGTCGAAAGGCTTTTCTGACCAGCGCTCTGTAGGAAGCGTGAGTTCCACAGATGCCTCTGTGTATTTCATGAAGGAGATTTAATCCTTCTCTCTGCGATTTGCATCGCATGAGAACCCCTTGAGTACCTCGTTTGTAAAGGACTCATTCAATCAAAGTATACATTTTGGCCTTGTGGGATAAATGATCAGCCTCAAGATCATCATTGGGTACTGTACACTTCTGAAGATACTCGTAGATAGGATCCATCCAGGTATCCTCGTATTCTAGAGAGGCTATATCAATAGGAGATGTCTCTAGTGTTTCAATCAGAGACGGCTTGTTCCAAGAAGATTCCTTTTGGTACTTTGATCAAGAAGAAGCCATTTAAGCTAACTGGTCAGTGAGGAAATTATCCTTCGAGGGATATATTGTATCTTGAAACCGAAAAAATGCTTTTCAACCTTCCTGACTTTCGATAAGTACCGAGACATGGTTGGATTAGAGCACTGGTACTCTCTTCTGACCTGATTCATGACTAGTTGAGAGTCTCCTCTCATGAGTAGTCGTCGAATCTCAAGCGCTTTCGCTGCTCGTATGCCAGCCAATATCCATCCAAAACACATGATGACTTCAAACTCTCTCCTTTGGCCATTATTTGCAACCAAATTATTCCCCTTTGACATTAAACACCAAAAAATATCTATATGTGGATCACACTTGAAATATAGTCCTTAAACATCACTTGTGGATACCACGTGTCGACAAGACTTGAAATTGCAAAGTGCTTGGAATTCTCTCGCAAAGATCCTCAAAGAAAGCATCCAGAGAGAAGAGGGAAGGAGAGAATCCACTCGTACACGGAGAGTACTCGACCTTGATCAAAAGGAGTATGCTCAGCAAGGAATAAGATACACGGAGCTATTGCCGAGGTCAAGATGATCAAAAGAAGCTACCACTTGAAAGAATACCACTTGAAGAATAAAATTGCATTTGTAATCAAGGGAAACACTAGAGGGTAGCTTTCAAAGATAGCAATAAACAACTTGACCAAAGGAAGCAAACAAGGTAGCCGAAAGAAGTAGAAATAGTCAAAGAGGTCATTTACTGTTGCTGACAATAGTGACTGGTCAGACTGGCGTTCAAGGGGTGGTTAGACCAGAGAACCAACAAAGGTTAGACTGGGGATACACAACGGTCAAACCGGTTACGCCTGATAGGGATTTAACAAATTTTGATTTTGAAAATTTTGAGTGAGGGAGATTCTACACAACACCAAATCTTATCAAATTGAAATAGATGCATGATTGGCGAGTTTTGAATCAAAAATCAAGATTTTAAAACATTTTAAACTCATATCGGCAAAATAAACAAATCTTCATTTAAATTGTCTCCATAATTGCTAAAATGAGCATATGAGGGTGTTTTGAGCATCCTTTCTCATGGAAAAGATTGAAATACCCTTATGAACCATTTTCATGAAGATTCCAAACTCAAATTTTCAACCAATTGAAAATATGCAAGATCAATGTCCATTTTTCTGAAAATAGACAAAGTCAAAGAAAAACTCTTTTATGCGTATAAAAACTTGAGATATACATGCTCCAACAAATCTGAGATAAATCATGGAGCTGATAAATCCAAAGAATCACAAGTTTGGTTTGAAGAGTCTCACCCAAATTCCAACCATTTTGAAGATATGAAAATCATAAAGATTTAGAAAACTGAAAGTTTGAGGTTTTCAGATTTTGACATACCAATTGAGCTTTGAAAGAGAGATGAAAACGAGCTTCCATAAATCTAAGAAAATTAGACAACAAATTTCAACTATGGAGGATCAAATCTTATTATAGTACATTCCTCCAATTATGAACTCGTTGAGAGATAAAAAAAAATCACAAATCAGCTCAAAACCATTCAAAGTCTGAATTTTCATCATATTGATCAAAGAGATAAAAGGTCCAAACTTTTTCAAATCTAGTCTAAATACTTTGAAATTTTCCAAAAATAAACTTTAGAGTTCTAGGAATATTTTCCAAGAAGAAGTTTAGAAAAATGAGTCTCCATTCAAAAGATATGCCAAATTTCACATTAGAGACATGATTTTTGTTCCACGAGTAGAAAAGTCAAAATATTTTTAGATGAAGTCCAAATGGTTTGAAACTTTCTAGAAAAGAACATTTTATTGCCTAAAAATTTTCTGAAGATAATTTATATAAAATGATTTTTTAAAAAAGAAATGGCAAAATATACTTTGTAGGCATATAAAGAGAATAATTTTGCTCAAACCCTCTAAATGCATCCAAATATGAATTTCATGGAGTTTTTCACTTTCAGGGCTTTATATGGGCTAGAAATACTATTTAATTCCAAAATACACAAAGAAATCCGTCTCAAATAGCTAAACCCACAATATGCAAGAATTGGTCATTTTGGGTAAAAGCAAGAATTTTGGCAAAATTCAAATGGCTATAATTTTCAAATAGTTGGTGCTTTGAAAATCCTATGAACTAGAGAATGTTTAGAATAGCCAAATCTAGGATTTTCCTTTTGGGACCATTTTCAAATTCCTTTTAGAATAGATTTTACACAAAATTCTATTTTAGGTCAAAAACAAGATAATATGAGCTATATTTTCGGCTAGAAACTCATTTTCACATAAAATAGGTTTTTCTTGAGTCAAAATCTTTGGGAAACCTTTGAAAAACATTTTTGTACATTTTGCAACTAGCTTTTCAAAGGATTGCTAATAGTTGTGAAATGTTTGACTTTTAGCTAAAAAGCTCAAATTTTGAAAACATTACTAGCACTTCATTTATTTGGGCACACTTAGGGATGTGATATACATGTATATAACTTAGCACTCCCCCTTAATGTCCCACTCACCATCTTTCTCAAGATTGCAATAATGAAGATTTTGAACAAGAGCAAGAACACATTTTTGAAAAAGATTTCCATAAATGCATCCTACACAAGGCTAGGAGCTAGATACTTCAATGTAAGTACTTGTTATCAAAATAGCATTGGTTCTTAATGTGAAATGATTATCCTCAAGCTTGGCTCCAATTTGATATATGGTGAAATTCACCTCTTCATGAATGAGTCAAGCCTTTAATGCCTTCCCAAGTACCTATTAAGCATTTAAGCATTTTTTGTACCCAAACTTGATTGGGTCTATGAATGTTAGTCACAATAGATTTAGACACCCAAATGGCCCTAGCAATAGTCTTAGGTGAACTAACATATCTAGCAATTACCATACCATTTTTATCTGTCCTAAGCAAATAGTGATCATCATAAAGAATAGGCTTAGGAGTTTTACCCATGGGACAATCTCTACCAATATGTCCCTTATCACAGCAATTGTAGCAAGTTAGGCTTTTGCTTCCCCTTCTTATCTTCTTTTCTAGCTCCTTGCTAGTTTGCCTCTTTCTTGATGATATTTGCTTGTCATCCACCTTGTTAGGGCACACCGAGACAAAATGTTCCTTCTCATGGCAATCAAAACACTTGAAATTCTTCGAATGTCTTGCATTGTGCTTTGTCTTGCTATTCTCCTTCTTGGAGACAAAGCCAATCCCTCTCTTGTCATTCAAGCTTCGTCGCTTACTCAGGATATCAAGGAAGGCCTTCCCTTTGTAGCACTTTTTCAAGTCAATTGTCAATTTCTTGACTTAGGCCTTAAGCTCTTTATTTTTCTCTACAAGAATAGTCTCAACAAGCAAAGAGAAATAGAAGCATTTTCGCTAGAGCTACAAAGCATATCTAGCAAGTCATCACAAGAAGGGGATATGCTAACCTTAGATGCAATGCAAGGGTTAGCAACTACACATGGCATATCGTCTAATAAATCACATGTTATGCCTATATCCACTTTGGACTTATTGAGCTCATTGAGAAAGAGAGTTTCATGCTCATCTTTTAGCACATCATCATTATTTTGAAGAAAGGCAAACTCTTTCTTCAAAACTTTAGATTTAGTCTTTTCCTTCCAAAGATACTCATTGAGATCATCTAACATATCTATCAATTCATCATAAGAGGGTTCATCTTCATCATTTACCTTCTCATTACCTTTGGCCATAAAGCAATGAGGTGATGTGGATGGGTTGAGGGCTCCTCATTATCGGAGCTAGAAGTTGAGCATTCTTCTCCCGACGTCCATTCATTTATGCAATGATCATTAGTAGAGGTGGACCTTTCATAATGATCTTGAAGATGGGTCCACGTCTCATGAGTGTTCTTGAGATTGCATACTTCATTGAACACCTCTATACTCAAAGCACTAAATAAAGCGTTAATTGCTTGAGCGTCGAGATGTGAGCTTTTCTTTTCCTCACTTGTTGGAGCTAGAGGATCCATTGGATGAGAAAAACCCATATCTACAACCCACTATATTTTTTGGTTCATGGCCATAAAATAACAAGACATGCGGATTTTCCAATGAGCATACTTTATGCTATCAAATAGAGGTGTTTCATCGAGGTACACTATATCACTAGTGGTCATTCTTTACTCTCTAGATGGTTAAGTCTAATAAATGAGAGAACATGCTCTAATACCACTTATAAGATCGAGGAGGCCGACTAGAGGGGGGTGAATAGTCTTTTCTAAAAATCTCTAAGGCTAAAACCGATTTCTAATGTGGAAGCAAAAGTCAATTCAGTTTTGCATAATTAAAACCTAAAATATTCTAGTTTCCCTTAAGTGCACCAACACCCTAAGTCTAAGTCAAGGTTTCCAATCCTAGTTTGACATGCAATCAACGTAATTCTAGGAATGTAAATTGCACAAAGTAAATCACAAGATAGCAAACCACAATGGCACAAGGAAGGAAGTTTTACCATGGTGTTTGGAGACTTGCCAGTCTCCTCTAATCCACGTTGATGTAAGCCCAAATGAATTAGATCGGCTCCACGAATTAAGCCAACACCTCAGAGGTAAGCCCAAATGAATTGGGGCGGCTCACAACTTGAACCAACGCCTCAATCCACTCGGGGTTGCTCTTCCTCCACTCCAGAGATGGCAAACACCGAACCACTCACAAACGGTGCTGGGCCTCTTCACAACCTTCTTGAAGAGATCACCGCACAATCTTCCTCCAAACCATTTAGGTGTCGGCAAAAACCAAGAGTAATAAACCATAGCTCTTGCTTGAAGGTTATCAAGTGCCAAAGAGATCAACAAATAATGCAAATGCACTTCAATGCTCTCAACTACCTCAAAATGTGAAATATGAGCAAATAAGTAGTAGAGAGTGCACCAATGGCTCTAATGTATTCAATGAGGTCAGGACTAAAGAGCTTGGTGCTGGTGAGGGGGTATTTATAGCCCCACCACAAATTCGACCGTTTGAAGAAAGCCCTAAAAAATTCAGCAGGTGCAGTACAACCACCATTGATCGGCCCGTACTACTGTACCTACTGTTCAACAGTCATATGGGGTTCATTAAATGCTTCTAAACTAGTCGTTACGGTTTGGTGAGGTACTACCACACTCACATAGTCTGGTACTACCGCTCGATGGTAGTACCGCTCAGCTCTTACCGGTACTACCTATTTCTAGAGGAGGAAAAACACTCAAAAACATGCTTTCTAGAAATAACGTACCGACAACTAGAAATCGGACTGACCACACTATGGTAGTACCTCCCTTCATGTGTGGTTATACCGCAAGGTGGTAGTACCCCAGTTATACTAACGGTCATACTGATTTTACTGACAACTATTTTTAGATGTAGATAAAGATGCATGCATGTCATAGTTGATCAAGATGGCACAAAATAAATCCTCAAGCTACTAGCCATGATCCCTCTTTATAGTACGGTATCTAGCCTATAAATCCGGTCTTTCCACTGATCACTGAGACCGGTAAAAGAAAATGAACACATCCTTAGCCTATGCTAGTCATACCTTTGCCTTGAGCATCCATCTTGGAGTGATCACTTGACAACGAACATCTTCACTCCAAGTCCGGGTTCTTATTTGATAATCATCGACACATGATGATTTCCTTTATTCCAAGTTCCTGGCTTGAATATCATCAATACATGATGATCTTCTTCACTTCGAGATCATGTCTTGATTATAATCAACACATAATGATCTTCTTCACTTCGGGATCTTGTCTTGAATACCATCAACACACATCCTTCATCTCGAGTCTTGACTTGATGATAATCAACTCATGATGTCACCTAAGGTCTTCATCATCATGGGACTCAACCTGTTTCACCAACTCATTGAAGATGTTAGTCCACATGACGATTGTCATTAATTACTAAAATACTCTATTAACTCATAATGGCGGGTCTAGCTAGATTCTTTAGAGGGGGAGTGAGGCACAGGGGAGCAAAACAGAGGAGGGTGGCCGAGCTTGGGCAACAAGCGTGGTGCCAATGGGAGGGTCGATGGCGGCAGCCAGCAAGGCAAAAAATGGAACTGGGGACAGGAGGTGGTTCCAGTGGGTGTGACATCGCGGTGAGCAGTGGACAGTGGTGGCTAGGAGATGACGCGCGATGGCCGGCCTTGGAGGGGAAACAAGGCGGTGGCGCTGGAGGGAAAGACGGAAGGAGAGGGGGCACACACGAGCGGGATGGGGGTGAGGAGAACTCACCGAGCCAGACGATGGAGGTGGAGGGAAACCATAGCAAGCTAGCGTTGGCTACTCGGGGCGACGTCGTGCAGGTGGCGTTCAGGTGAGGGAGAGCCATGGTGAGTAGTGGGAGGAGGTTGAGGGCAGTGAGGAGGTGCTCCCATGGGGAGGAATTGATTAGAGGCTTGCTGCAGCGACGACGGCGATGGTGGCGGCACCTTTCGGCCAGAATCGGGCAAGAAGCCGGTGGTGCAAGCTTTTGTGGGTGAGGGCTTTGGTGCGGGATGTTCAAGAACATGTCATGACACGCGTAGCTTTGGATGGAACTCACGGGTCAGCACCGCGGTGAGGGCGGCTTCGGTGGCTGAAAACAAAGGCGATGTGCCTCGTGCTTTTGCGCTTGGTGGAGAAGGGGGAAAGGGAGGGAATGGCAGGAGGGGTGAGGCGAGTGCAGTGCCAACCTTATATAGGTGGGAGAGGGAGGGAACCAGTGGCTAGGCATCACGCGACAGGACGGCAGCGATTGAGGCAGCGTGGGCGGTAGTGGCTCGAAGGCGATGTGAGCGAGACTGAGGGGACGGGTGGGCAACCAACCCTCCACGACGGCGCGGTGATCGAGATGACGCGAGGAACAGAGGGAGCGAGGACGGGAGCTGGTAGCACAAGGTGGCGACATGGGCATCAGGGCGCTAATGAGAGGAAGCAAGGGAAGGAAGAAGGAAAAGGAGGGGGAGTCGGTGACGGGTGGGCTGGGGAGGAAAAAGGAGGAAAGAAAAGAAAAAAGGTAAGGAAAGAGGAAAGAAAACGAGAAAAAGAAAATAAAAGAAAGAAAAATAAAAATAAAAAGGAGAAGTTGGGCTGAGCCAGCGATTTCAGCCCAGACCACGCTTTTGAGGTTTCAGTTTATTTTCTTTTTCATTTCTTTTTAAACTTTGTTTGAATTCAATTTTCTGTTTTTTGGGTTGGGGTTTCAATTAACAACTCAAAAATTCGGACATCGACCAAGTGTAATAAAAATTTATAAAAATCCTACATTTTTAAACAATTTCAAATGCTCAGAATTTTTGGGATGTTATAGAATTTGACTTGTCCTAAGGCCTTGTTTGGCAACATGGAGAGATCTTACCAATGGAAGGAAATCCTCCTAGGGATTTGGTGACACACCATAACCCCGTAGGGGAAAACCATTAGAGAAACCAATCCATCCTTGTGTTTGGAAGCAACCGCGCTCCTCCCATCTCCTTCTCTCTCTCTTCTCTAGCACCGCAGCACCAACAACACCATCTCCATAGGTCACACCTCTACATTGCCTCCTTTTTCTCACCATCATCGACTACAACCATCTCCCACCACACCAAATCGCCGTTGTTCCCCTCCAATGCCGGCGACCACCTCCACCTCCTTCTCTTTGGTCCCCTACTCCACCATATTTGACATTCGTGCCACCATCACCACTTTCCCTAAACCTCCATCCCAATTCCCAAGGTGGAACAGCGATTGTGCCCGACAGTGATGGTGCTCGCACAGAGACATGTGGGGTGGTGGGGGTACGAGATCAGCAATGGGATTTTGATAGCAGCCGTTGTGGTGGCATGGCCATGTTGGGTAGGAGATCGGCGACGCCGCAAAGGGAGAGGAGTTGGCAGCGACGCTCGGGGTGGGCATGGGGAGGTACGAGATCGGCACTCGGGAGGAGAAGTTGGTGGCGGCGCTCAGTGGTGGGCATGGGGGAGGTAGGGGTCGGCGATGGGGGAGGAGAAGTTGGTGGACGCACTCGAGGTGGGTAGAGGAGAGTACCTTGCTAGTCGCGAGCTCGAACGGGGAAAATTTTCTTGAGTCAGAGACGTGTGCTCTTACCCCCATGGAAAGGACATGATTGGGCCAGAATCTCGGCCTATCCAAACAAGCCCTAAAGGAAATGGTGGAATGGGGTTCCGTGATACAAAGATTTTCAATCACGCTTTGTTGGGAAATCATGGTTGGTTTTGCTCTCAAATCATGATTCTCTATGTAGCCACGTCATCAAAGGAAAGTATTATCCGCAAGGAGACTTCCTGTCAGCGACAAGAAAGAAGAGAAGCTCTCACTTGGAAGTGCATCCTGCGTGTGCGAGAGTCTCTAAAAAAGGACTTATCAAATGGATTGGAATGGGGAATCAATTGATATTTGGTAAGATAATGGGCTCCCATTGTTGGTCTCTATGAAACCCCTTGTTCATCTGCTAAGTGCTACTTTGAATAAGGTAAATGAACTTCTATTATTGGGCAGCAAATGCTGGAATGAGAATTTAATTACCTCATCTTTTATTATGTTGGATGCTCACTACCAAAATCCACTTAGTTCCCGAGTGCCTAATTTTTTATTGAGTGTTGTACCATAAACACTCGGGAAGCTACCGAGTGTTACAGGGGACACTGGGGAAGACCTGAATGCACTCAGGGGAAGAAAAAATCCTGAGAGTTATGTAGTACACTCAAGAAGTATTGATGGGAACCAGCACTCCAGTGCTAGAAAGGGTTGCAACATCCTGCAAAATGGGGTTGGGGTATCTTTCAAGTGTAGTGTTCATTTTCCCCATCGGCACAACGCTGCCACTACCACGCCCGTACGTCCCAATCCCTAGCATGCCACAAGTTTTTGCTGGTGCGCCTATTTTTTTCATTCGCTCACGTCGCAACCAAAAGCAAAAACTCCTCAGCTCACTCTCACTCTCACCCTCAGTATCTCACTCACTCCCGTAAGTCCAAATCTTCCCCTAATCCACCAGCCGCTGGTGCCGACTCCGCCTCCTCCTCCTCAGTCGTCGTCGTCGCCATAGATCCACTAAGTTCCCCTGGTACCTCCCCCACCGCTGACTACCTCCATTGACTCCACAGCTACATCCAGCTTTCCCACTGCCAAATCCCACCTAGATCTCATCAAATCTGTTGTCTCTGTGCTCCACCCCATCCTGTTTCCTCTCACACCGCCTCTTATGAATCTCATCTCCGTGTTGTGAAGCCCTAATCCCTACCGTAGCTCCCTCAGCTCCAAGAACTATTGTTAGGTAAGGGAGAAGTGGGAAAGAAAGAAAGTTTGCTTATTTTCTTGGTGAAGTAGATCTGGTTGTGGTTGATTTACTTTGTGGTCATCGGATGTTATTGATTTTCCTTGTAGGTGCATATTCATGGTAGACGAAGTTCTACTTAGTTCATACAGTGAGATTTACACCCCCCCCCTTTCTATTGTTCTATCCCATTCTTCCATGGCTATTTGCAAGGAAATTATTAATTTGGCTGGATGTGTGGGCTAATAGTTGTTTATCTAGTCTCTTTAGTAGTGGTCTGATTCTATGGTTGCTTAGAAGGGAGAAAGATGGGTTAAATTTTCTAATCTTTTATCCTAGTGAAATTTGAGGTGTTACAGATTTCCACAACCTTGCTTTGCTAATTGACGTGTGCAATTCTCAATTTTATTGCATGTATGTAACATGTGAACCACCTGATCCTTTTGACCACTAGTCCATTGCCAAATTGAGTTGGTGTAATATATATACCTGCATGTTATAGAAGAAATATATGAGGTAGTCCTCCATCTAGCATATTTAGTATCTTGTTTGTAGTATGCAGTGCTCAATATATGTTGTCTTTTCTAGTAGGAAAAGAATATGTTCTGTCTTTCTACTCTTTTCTGTAGCCTGCACATTTCCATTTTTCCTAAGATAAGAACAGTCTTGTGTGTTTATAGAAGAATTACATCCATAACTATATACACCATAAAGCATTGCATTGCTTCCCTTCCTTATTTCGCCATAATGCTCTGAACATACTATTGTGTAGTTACCTTATTGTTTTATTTGTACTATATTGTGTGCTATTTGATGGTCTCCTATGACTCTAGGTCTCTAAAATAGATTGCACCTCACATCATCTGAAGAGTCACCGTTGCGAACTGACGATGGTCTCCTTGGCTTCATAGAAGGATCCACTACAGTTGAAATCCAACACACTGTAACATCCCAATCTGTATAATTTGGGTTATTCAAGTATAATTATATGTGTAGAAATTAAAACTTTTCTCACAACTTGAAAACCCCTAAAACCTCATGTAATTTTTGTCCAAGAGTTGTGTAGTCCAAAACACAAAGCTCTTATTGACCAAAAGTCAAATTCCTTTTCCAATTATCTTAAATCTTGTGCCCAACAATTGGAAAGTATTTTCCTTGGTCCTAAAACCGATGTGGGACCCTCTGAAAAATATCACAAGTTGTAAAACTAGTTTGATAAATTTTGGAGGTAAAACAATCCTTTAAACAACCTTAACGAATTTCCTGAGAAAAATGCATTGCATAATAACCTCTGGAAATTTTATGCAAGGTTAATCTCATTGTCAGCAAGCTCCAGTTAAAATTTCATCAAATTTGGAGTTCCTTTGCTATCTCAAATAATTCTGCTAAGCTTCACTGTTAAAAACTAAATTTAAAAGCCTACATTGTTCCTTGGGCTAGCTATATCCAAAGTCGGGTCCAGCCCAACCATGTCTGCACCTCGCCAGACCTCATCTCCATTTGATCGGTCGCAACTGCTGGATTTACATCCAACCGCCACGACCTCCTCCATGATTAACACCGCAAAGACCTCCCACCTCATGAGGTCATTGCCGCTGGATCGCTGATCCATGGTCATGACCTCCCCTCGTGTTAAACCTCAAAGACCTCCTCGAGTCTGTTAAACCATCGCAATGAGGTCATCCCTTGTTGAGGTCATAGCCGTTGGATCAAATCCAACAGCCACGACCTCCTCCTCAACATACTCAACAAGTCCTCCCACCACGTGAGGTCATAGCCCTTGGATCCAAGATCCATGGCCCCGACCTCCCTCACCGTAAACTAAGCAAACCTCCCACCTAACCAAGGTCGAGCTATTGATCAAATCCAACAACACGACCTCCCCGTGCTATCAAGCACTCACAACCTCCCCATCTTTTGTCGAGCATCGTTAGATTAAAATCTACGGTCACGACCTCCTCCTTTGTCTTATGCGCATCAAACCTCCTCACAAGACGTGAGGTCGTAGTCTTGGATTTAAATCCAAAGGCCATGACCTCCCCTCGTGTTCTTATGTTCATGTGCGGTTAAGACCTCACAGAGGTCCGCGACTGCTGGATGGAGATCCAACGCTTTGGACCTCCTGCCTCATTTTCCCACGCAAGATACGCATTAAGGAGATCGTGAGGCCATGACCTCCCCATCCTTGATCGTGTGGTGGGACCTCCTCCCATCCTTTGAGCGTAACGGTTCAAAAATGCCATCGGAGGGCCAGACCTCTCCCAAGGCTTATCCAACGGCCATCAAGACCTCCCTGTTCTTCTCCTTCCTTGGTCGCAAGATGCATACTTTCGAGCGATTGCATTAATGCGCGCCAGCCCCGTGTACCTTTTAATAACTCTTTGTCGACCAATTAAATGCAAGTCACCTTCCGCCTCTCGTCAAGACAGCCTGAACTTCACACCACATCAACTTTACATCTTGTCCAATGTCCTAGACCGTGCCATGGGTCAAGCTCACCATGAGCTTAGCCAGTGGTCCATGACCTCTGTGCCCAAGTATAAAGCCCCATTGTTCCTCCCGTAGCTTCTTTGGCACTCTTTCAAGTTCTAGCTTGCACCGGTGCCTTCTAAGCTTTGCTCTTCCATCGACCTCCATTCTTGGTCGCCATTCTTTGGAGCTTGAGCTCCTCGGTGGACAAGGGTCCCCGAGTTTTCCTCCTTTTCTCTCGAGCTCCATTTGTACCATCCTCTCGGGACCAAGACCTAACTCGCTTTGGTTTGGGCATTTACAGAGGTGGACAAAGAGGAGCTTGGAGCAGAGCTTTGGCCGTGGAGCAACCCCATCTTCTCCAACTCAGCCATCACCATCCTCAACCTCCCCAAGATCTTAAGGACCTCCGGTACTCCCCCGTTAGTCCCTTAGTTCTTGGCACCCGCTGAATGATGTCGCGGAGCTTTTTGTTGAGCACACGCTGAATGTCGCATGAGCTTCCTTTTTGCATTTTGTCTTTTGGCCGTGCGGGTCATCTCTGTCCTCTCCGGCTCGCCGGCGATTAAGGTCGTCGTCGCCGTCGAGAGTGAGCCCATGGTGTGCGCAACACTATTGCGCACACGGGGATGTCTTTGGTTGTCGCTTGGCGAGGTCCGCATCACCGCAATAACCACTTCTTTGAGCTCGAGATCTTGTCGGACAAGAAGCTGGGCGCTATTGCCATTTTGGACAAAGATCCGCCGAGTTAATGCACTAATCATGTGCTCAAATCATTGAAATCATGGGCATGTCTTAGCTGCATTTAATCCTCCGTGTTGCGCATTTAAGGCCTTCCCGACGCGGACCTCCTTGATGTCCAAATAGCAAGATTTAATCTCTTGTCCAAGCTGCGTGCTGCGGCGCTTAATTTTTATCGCGAGCTCGGGACATCCATGACCTCCTCCGAGGAGATCCGGAGCGCCCAAGACCTCTCCTTGCGCAATCTTGGCCGCCCGCACCTCCTGGAGGTTCAGGACGTTGAGGACCTCCGCCGGGACCTCCTCGAGGACATCCCAACCGCTGAGGACCTCCCCTTTAGATCTGGTCCGTTTGACCTCCTTTCCATGTTGTGGTCCGTTGGATTTCGTGATCACGGCCCCGACCTCCCTCACCTCAGCATGTGCGTTGCTAGGAGGTCCAGACCTCTGGACCTCCTGAGCGTGGCGTTGTTCACTGGGAGGTCTAAGCCGTTAGATCTGTGATCTGTGGCTCATGACCTCCCATGTCCTTATGGGTTTTAGAAATTCCAAGACATTCTTAATTATGAACTGAAATAAGGTATAAACTTTAGAATTTCAGATATTTTTCATTTTAAATCCATTTGAGGTCATTCAAAGTATGTTGGCTCTGTCTTGGACTTGACTTTAATCCAAAAATGATTGTAAGTTGAGTTCAACTCCATAGCACAGCTTTGCCATTAGATTTTAAAACCAACTTTAAAATATACACTTAAATCAATGCTTAACTTGTAAAATACAAAACTAATGCTCTGTAGATTATTTTTGGGTGAGACCAACTTTGTTGGTTCCTCTATTAATGAATTCACTGTGAAAATTAGTTTTGAGCATGTTGCTGTTAGGAAAATGAGGACTTGTGCATTATAATTTTGTTCAAGTTCTTGTTTTTGAAAGATTATAGAAAGTGCAATATAGCTCCAAATGAGGTGAACTCAATTGTGTTATTCATCTCATGAGGTGCTGGTTTTACAGTAAAAATTTCAGCTTCACTTCTGTTCTAGAAAATGTTGCCTCATAATTAAATTAGTGAATAGTGCAGTTTGGTATTTTAGGGGCTGAGCAGAATTGTTTTGCTCATAACTTTTGCATTGAGAATCCAAATCAATTGGTTCTTGTTGCAAAATTCCCTAAAAATCACCCTCTTGCTGCTGTAGAAAATTCAGAGAATTTGGAGTTCGTTTGTTGTGCTGTCTTTGTTGTGTTTCGTCGTTCTTATCGGTTCTTTCTCCCTTTTCCGTTAGGCTTTCGACATTTGTGGTGATCCCGAGAGTGACCCTCCGCAACAAATTGACCAGCAACAGCAAGGCAAGCAGTTTGATCATTTCCATCATTGTCCCATTACTTTAAAGCTTAATATATCGTTTTACTTCTATGTATGCATGCTGCTTTGTGTTAAATGTCGCTAGCACGCCTATAGTTGCATAATCTGTAGGAATTGTTTATCCTCTACTACCATGAGCCTAGGTTATTTGCTGTGGTTTGAGCTCGTTGGATGAGCTCCTATCACTTAGTAGTTTCGATTTAAATTGCTTAGACATGCTTAGTAACGATAGAATGGGCGATCATCGACTTAGTCGATGGTCTTGATCACTCAAAACTGACTATTACTCCTATATGTCCAGCACTTGTGCTTTGATTAATTTGTAAAATCAAAACTGAAAATAAAAGATTGATTTAGACTTGGGCATATTGGATGGATGGCGTGGTTTTTGGATGTGGTGGTATGCAGGGTCCCTAAGGACCGAGTACTTGGGTCACTAAGTTGCGATTTTATGACTAACCACACGAGGGGCATATGGAACCCCTCTTGACTAAGTACTTTGGGCGGTGTTAATTGGGGTCACTCGGTTGGTGTGTTTTAAAGATAAAATGTGTGTGTGATGTGGGAGGGAGCATTAGCTTCCGGAAGGTTGTGTGATGTCTCCTTCTCCCGTGGGTTGTGCGACTGAATTAGCATTGTCCATTGGAAATGTCTCAGAGGACTTAGCTGCGGCAGCACACCTAAGGTAGTGTGCTTAAAGGAAAGGCGATCCGACGTGTGGGTACAAAGTGGTACACCCTGCAGGATAAAACTATTCAATAGCCTCGCCCTAGGTTATGGACATGCTTGGTAAGGTCGCTCAAGACTAGACTACAACCTTTAATTAAAACTTGACATGGTTGGTATGAACGGGAGTTCATGCTATTGTTGTGGTGACTTGGGTTGGTCACTTCTGTGTTGTTCTTGTTGTTGTTACCATGTTATTTATCTCGTCGTTATTTCAACAATTAAAAATGCTTTATCAAATTGCTTTCAATCTACTATATTATTGCAAATGAAAACTTGCTTTGTGCTTAAATGAGTCCAAAGCCTCATCCACTTAAATAAAGCTTGCATATAGCTAAATTATAGTTCGTTATCTTACATCGGTTTATGTAGTACAATAAACAATTTATTGTACTCATTTGCTTTGCTTAACAACTTTGTTGCAGAGGAGGTAGAGCCCAAAGGGCTTTACTTTTGTGAGTCAAGCGGTGGTTGGGAGAGCGACTAGCTTGGCGGTCCTGGCCGTTGCCTTGTGGGCTAAAGGCACACCTGGTTGGCTCTTATTTTGGGCCATCTTTATGGCAATTTTTGCTTCCGCCTGTATCTTTGTAGTTTGTTGTTATTTGGCCGAAGGCCCTCTTTGTAATAACCTATCCTTATTAATATTAACTTCGGTTTGTTGCTTATGTACTATGTGTTGTATGGAATTGATACATTCTTTTGTTGTGAGGTATGTATACTTGCATTACAGGAAGTATACATCTCTCGAGACCGGTTTATTTGGTTGATAATACTAGGTCAATTGGATGACTAAGTATTATGAGCTTAATAAACGCTGGGGTCTCACAAAAGTTGGTATCGAGCCATTCAGACCATAGTAACGTTAAGCTTGGTCGCTTTTAGGATATTTTGAAAATCTAATTTCAAAGTATCAAAGGAGTTTTGAAAGCTTAAGTAATTCTCTACTTTTACTCCTTATCTATCTTAGCTTTCTTCTCATCTCACTCTAATTTGAGTTTTAAAAATTGTTTCCTCTCTTCCCTTCCACACAATAGTTGTTATCGATTAATTGGGTTTTGGGGAACTTATGAGAGTTCTAAATTTGAAGTCTTGGCTATCTTTTGGTGAAGAGTAAAAGTGTTTAGAGCCGAGATGCAAATCTGGGATTTCTGGACAGCCAACAAGTATTTCAGGGCAGCAAGCACAAGTCAGGAATTAAGGTAGAAAATGAGAGGTTAAATCAACAAAATTTGTGGGAATAAAAGGGTAAGACGTGATACTAGTTAGCTAAGTATCTAACACTTATTTCGCTGCATTAACCTTGCTCTCTAATAGTTTTAGATCTCATCTTACAATCTGATTTTTAATCTTCTCGATCAATTACTCGCTCATTCAATACGGGTTAGTTGAGTTGAGAAGTTGAGCCTTGCTTTTGGTGTTTCTTGGCTGTTTTTGGAGTCTATTAGAAGCTTTTAAAGTATAATTACCCGCTGTTTTGGCTTTCGCTTAGGGTGATATTCCATTCCCCGGTCGTTGGCTTTGCTTTCCTTAAGGCTTTGTTTTCGAGTTTAGTTGCTAACCAAATTTCATTGTAACAGATGGCGGGACTTTTCAGCGGCCAAGGTCAGTACTGGTCCGGACGAGGAGCTTCCTCCTCCTCCGACCATGGCCGAGGTTCTTCTTCAGATCGGCGCAACCGCCTATGGATGACAGAGGGTTCTATCGACGCCATCGCGCAACACCACCGCACTACAAGCTTCAGGATCCGGGCAAGGAACGCCCATCGCCGCGTGGAGGACTCGGAGTTTCTTCGTACTCAGCCTCCTACCTTTTCGGTGCCCGAGGACCCTTTGATGCGACGATTGGCTTCGTCTTGTGGAGCGAAGCCAGATCAGCGATGCCGAGCACGAGAAGGCGCTGCTCAGATCGCACCGGTGGAGGTGTGCGTTGTCATGGTGGGAGAGCTTTCTCGCCATGCAGCCCGTGGATCACACCGCCTCTTGGGAGGAGTTTCGTCTTGCCTTCCGACGGGCTCACATCCTCGCCGGCTTGATGGAGATCAAGAAGGTGAGTTTCTTGCGCCAAGCAAGGGCGAGCTCACCATGGAGTATGTCTACGAGTTCAACCATCTAGCTCGTTATGCTCTCGAGGACGTGGCCACCGATATGGCTAAGGTGCCAAGTTCAGCGTGGCTTGTCCGAGGAGTGAAGGACAAGCTATCCATTGTCGACTTTCGATTTTCGACCTTGGTCGACAAGGCCATCGTCGCCGAAAGCATGCGGCTCGAGAGCTTATGGACTCCATAGCGCAAGTGGGAGGTCCATAAGTCATCCAGGCTTCCTCCGTCCCCCCGAGCGCAGCCTCAGGGTACCAGCCTCATTCTTGGCGCCCCGAGGTCACTGCCCGTTCCTCGTCCATCGCAGCCGTGTCTCGATCCACGCACTGCGAAGTCACAGAGGCCCCGCAACCCGGCCGCGGGTCACATGCTTTCATGCAATCAGAAGGGGCATTATGCGAACCAATGCCCTAAGAAGACAGGAGCAGCCCCTCGTCCTAATGGAGGACGCGGGCCAGGAGGTGGTGCATCTCAGGACCAGAAGATCGTCCCCGCTACCCAAGGCGTGGGTAGTGGTCGCGTCAACGCCGTCACCGCAGAGGAGGCTCGGGAGGCACCGACGCCGTGCTAGGTACACTTTCGTTAACTCTCACCTCGCCATCGTCTTGTTTGATTCAGAGCATCTCATTCCTTTGTTTCGAGTCTTTTGTCATTGCCGGAGAGCTTTTTTCTCTCCATTGTCGGTCCCGCTACTCATTCGCTCTCCTGGTTCGGAGTTGAGAGCTGAATCTGAGTGTAGGGATGTTCCTATCGAGATCGAAGGCGTAGGGTTCTTAGCAAACCTTATCCTTCTCCATTCAGCGAGTCTTGATGTGATTCTTGGCATGGATTGGTTGTCTCAGCACATGGGACAAATCGATTGCGCCAGGAAGCTCGTCTCTCTGTCTAGCCCCTCCCATGAAAGTTTTCGTCACGAAGTCGCTAGGCCCTCATCTCTTCGCGCTTGAAGCAAAGCCCGCTTTAGATATTAGCGAAGTCCCAACAGTTTGTGACTTTGTTGATGTCTTTCCCGCAGATCTTCCGGGAATGCCACCCGTTCGAGACCTCGAGTTTGTCATTGAGTTGGCTCCCGGTACCGCCCCTATCTCAAAGAGGCCTTATCGGATGCCACCGAACGAGTTGGTGGAATTGAAGAAGCAGTTAAGTGAGCTGCAAGAGAAGGGTTTCATTCGCCTAGCTCATCTCCTTGGGGTTGTCCAAAGCAATCTTCGTAAAGAAGAAGGATGGTACTTTATGATGTAAGGTCGATTACGCCCACTTAATGAAGTGACTAGTAAAGAACAAGTATCCATTGCCCGCATTGACGATCTCTTCGATCAATTGATCGGAGCTCGAGTTTTCTCCAAGATTGATTTGAGAGTGGGATATCATCAGTTCAGATTCGACCGAGGATATTCCAAAGACGGCGTTTCTACTCGCCACGGCTTGTACGAGTACACCGTCATGTCATTCGCTCAACCAATGCTCTGCCTTGTTCATGAATCTCATGAATTCGGTATTCATGGAGTATTTGGATAAGTTTGTCGTGGTCTTCATCGATGATATCCTTATCTACTCCAAGAACGATGAGGAACATGCCGAGCATCCGAGCTTGTGTTAGGCAAGCTACGTGAGCACCAACAGACGTGAAGTTCACAAGCGCGATTCGGTTGAAGGAAGTGGCCTTCTTAGGCCATATTCTTTCAGCAGAGGCGAGCCGCTGATCCTAGCAAGGTCGCGATGTTCTTTCATGGAGTCAACTCGCCGGTCACCGATGTGCGGAGTTTTCTTGGTTTAGCGGGATATTATCGTCGCTTATCGAGAACTTCTCTAAGATCGCTGGCCGATGACGGAGTTGCTCAAGAAGGACAAGAAGTTCGTGTGGTCCGCTGGGTGAGGAAAGTTTCCAAATACTCAAAAGCGTTTGACCACCGCTCCCGTTCTTGTTCTTCCCGATATCCATCGAAGCTTCGATATCTTTTGCGATGCTTCTCGTCGAGGCCTCGGTTGTGTCCTTATGCAAGAAGGCAAGGTAGTGGCCTATGCATCAAGGCAATTGAGACCTCATGAACTCAACTACCCTACTCATGACTTGGAGTTGGCTTCGTGATTCATGCACTTAAGATTTGGCGACATTACCTAATCGGAATCGTTGTGAAGTGTATTCGGATCACAAGAGCCTTAAGTATTTGTTCACCCACTGACCGAACCTCGTGCAAAGGAGATGGTTGGAGTTGATCAAGGATTATGACATGGGTATACACTACCATCCGGGCAAGGCTAATGTCGTTGCCGAGCGCGCTTAGTCGCAAAGCGCATTGCCATGCCTTGTTGTCCAGGAGCTTCACCCGCTCTTCGAAGAGTTTCAGCGCCTCAACTTGGGTTTAGTTGAGCGTGGTTCTCTCGCCGCCTTGGTTGTGCAACCAACCTTGGTGGATCGGATCAAGTCCGCCAGCGATCGGATGTTGGAGTGAGCCACATTAAGGCAAATGTCAAGAACGGAACGACCAAGTACTTCTCGAGGATGAGCATGGCGTCGTGAGGTTCGCAACGCCTTGTGGTTCCAAAGGACATGGAGTTGCGGAATTTAATCCTCCGCTGAAGCCCATGATTCGCTTTATCCATTCATCCGGGGCCACAAAGATGTATCAAGATCTCCGCCAGAGATTTTGGTGGACCCGAATGAAGAGGGAGATCGCGGTTCGTTGTCGAGTGCGACGTGGTGTCGTAAATGTCAAGGCCGAGCATCGCGTCTGCTAGATCGCTTGACCTTTGCCAATTTTCGAGTGGAAGTGGGATTCGATCGAATGGACTTCATCACGGTCTACCCACATCCTCAAGAAGAATGATGCCATTTGGGTCGCCATCGATCGATTGACTAAGGTGGCACATTTCCTTCCGCCAAGACCGAACTTGGTAGGTCTTTTGGCGGAGCTCTACATCGCCCGCAAGATCGTGAGTTTGCACGGTGTCAAGACGATTGTGTCGGATCGTGGATCCTTTTCACGTCTCGTTTTGGCATAGCTTGCAAGAAGCTATGGGAACTCGTCTTGTTTTCAAAGACGGCATTTCACCCCAAACCGATGGTCGACCGAGAGGGTCAACCAAGTTTTGGAAGACATGCTTCGTGCTTGTGTCCTTTCACATGGGAAGCATTGGGAGAAATGCTTGCCATTCGCCGAGTTTTCTTATAACAACAGCTTTCAGGCCAGTCTCGGCATGGCACCATTTGAGGCCTTGTACGGAGAAAGTGTAGAACCCGTTGAACTGGTCGAGACCGGTGAGACCTCTCTTTGGCCCGGACTCAATCAATGAGGCGGCGCCAAGTCCAAATTTTATTCGTGAGCTGTATGCGCGTGCTCAATCTCGGCAAAAGAGCTATGCGGACCGCCGTCGACGTGAGTTACGTTTTGAGCCTAATGACTTTGTTTATCTCAAAGTCTCTCCTTTGAAGGGCCATCAACGTTTCGGCGTCAAGGGCAAGTTAGCTCCTCGATATGTCGGTCCCTACCTCGTTATCGAGAAGAAGGGAGCTGTTGCCTATAAGTTGGAGTTGCTACTGCACTTGAGGGGTACATGATGTTTTCCATGTGTCCCAGCTTAAGAAGTGCCTCCGTGTTCCAACCGAGGAAGCTCGTTGGAAACTCTCGATGTCCAACCCGATTTGACCTATCGCGAGCACCTGCTCGCAGACTCGATGAGTCCGAACGAAGGACAAGGAATAAGACCATCAAGTTCCTTAAAGTTCAGTGGTCAAACCATTACGAGGATGAGGCTACTTGGGAAAGAGAAGATCGTCTGCGTGCGGACTATCCATCTTTCTTTACCGAGTGAGCCAAATCTCGGGACGAGATTTCTGTAAGGGGTGGAGATTTTGTAACATCCCAACTGTATAATTTGGGTTATTCAAGTATAATTATATGTGTAGAAATTAAAACTTTTCTCACAACTTGAAAACCCTAAAACCTCATGTAATTCTTGTCCAAGAGTTGTGTAGTCCAAAACACAAAGCTCTTGTTGACCAAAAGTCAAATTTCTTTTCCAATTATCTTAAATCTTGTGCCCAACAATTGGAAAGTATTTTCCTTGGTCCTAAAACCGATGTGGGACCCCTCTGAAAAATATCACAAGTTGTAAAACTAGTTTGATAAATTTTGGAGGTAAAACAATCCTTTAAACAACCTTAACGAATTTCCTGAGAAAAATGCATTGCATAATAACCTCTGAAAATTTTATGCAAGGTTAATCTCATTGTCAGCAAGCTCCAGTTAAAATTTCATCAAATTTGGAGTTCCTTTGCTATCTCAAATAATTCTGCTAAGCTTCAGCTGTTAAAAACTAAATTTAAAAGCCTACACTGCTCCTTGGGCTAGCTATATTCAAAGTGGTCCAGCCCAACCATGTTCTGCACCTCACAGACCTCATCTCCACCTTGATCAAGTCGCAGTTGCTGGATTTACATCCAACCGCCACGACCTCCTCATGATTAACACCGCAAAGACCTCCCCACCTCATGAGGTCATTGCCGTTGGATCGCTGATCCATGGTCATGACCTCCCCTGTGTTAAACCTCAAAGACCTCCTCGAGTTTGTTAAACCATCGCAGCGAGGTCATCCCATCTTGTTGAGGTCGTGGCCGCTGGATCAAATCCAACAGCCCACGACATCCTCCTCAACATACTCAACAGTCGAGGTTTCCCACGTGAGGTCATAGCCCTTGGATCCAAGATCCATGGCCCCGACCTCCCTCACCGTAAACTAAGCAAACCTCCCACCTAACCAAGGTCGTAGCCATTGGATCAAATCCAACACTCACGACCTCCCGTGCTATCAAGCACTCACAACCTCCCCATCTTTTGTCGAGCACCGTTAGATTAAAATCTACGGTCACGACCTCCTCCTTTGTCTTATGCGCATCAAACCTCCCAAGACGTGAGGTCGTAGCCCTTGGATTTAAATCCAAAGGCCATGACCTCCCCTCGTGTTCTTATGTTCATGTGCGGTTAAGACCTCACAGAGGTCCGCGATCGCTGGATGGAGATCCAACGCTTTGGACCTCTGTCTCATTTTCCCACGCTTGATACGCATTAAGGAGATCGTGAGGCCATGACCTCCCCATCCTTGATCGTGTGGTGGGACCTCCTCCCATCCTTTGAGCGTAACGGTTCAAAAATGCCATCGGAGGGCCGGACCTCTCCCAAGGCTTATCCAATGGTCATCAAGACCTCCCTCGTTCTTCTCCTTCCTTGGTCGCAAGATGCATGCTTCGAAAGCAAAGGCATTAATGCGCCAGCCACTGTGTACCTTTAACAACTCTTTCTTGACCGCATTAAATGCAAGTCGACCTTCCGCCTCTCGTCAAGACAGTTCACACACTGTCAACTTTACATCTTGTCCAATGTCCTAGATCGTGCCATGGGCCAAGCTCACCATGAGCTTAGCCAAGGTCCATGACCTCCCGTGCCCAAGTATAAAGCCCCATTGGGTTCCTCCCGTAGCTTCTTTGGCACTCTTTCAAGTTCTAGCTTGCACTTTGGTGCCTTCTAAGCTTTGCTCTTCCCTTGACCTCCATTCTGGGCGCCATTGTCGGAGCTTGAGCTCCTCGGTGGACAAGGGTCCCCGAGTTTTCCTCCTTTTCTCTGAGCTCCATTTGTACCATCCCCTCTGGGACCAAGACCTAACTCGCTTTGGTTTGGGCATTTACAGAGGTGGACAAAGAGGAGCTTGGAGCAGGAGCTTTGGCCGTGGAGCAACCCCATCTTCTCCAACTCAGGCCATCACCATCCTCAACCTCCCCAGCATCTTAAGGACCTCCAGGTACTCCCCCTGTTAGTCCCTTAGTTGCTGGCACCCGCTTGAATGATGTCGCGGAGCTTTTTGTTGAGCACAAGCTTGAATGTCGCTATGAGCTTCCTTTTTGCATTTTGTCTTTTGGCCGTATGGTCATCTCGTCCTCTCCGGCTCGCACGGCGATTAAGGTCGTCGTCGCGCCCGAGAGTGAGCCCATGGTGTGCGCAACACTATTGCGCACACGGGATGTCTTTGGTTGTCGCCATGAGGTCCGCATCGCCGCAATAACCACTTTTTGAGCTCAGATCTTGTCGGACAAGAATCTGCGGCGCTATTGCCGCGGACAAAGATCCGCCGAAGTTAATGCACTAATCATGTGCTCAAATCATTGAAATCATGGGCATGTCTTAGCTGCATTTAATCCTCCGTGTTGCGATTTAAGGCCTCCCAGACGCGACCTCCTTGATGTCCAAAGCGCATTTAATCTCTTGTCCAAGCGGCGTGCGCGCTGCAGGCGCTTAATTTTGATCGCGAGCTCGGACATCCATGACCTCCTCCGAGGAGATCCGGAGCGCCCAAGACCTCTCCTTGCGCAATCTTGGCCGTCCAGACCTCCTCGGAGGTCTCAGGACGTTGAGGACCTCCGCTGGGACCTCCTCGAGGACATCCCAACCGCTGAGGACCTCCCCTTAGATCTGGTCCGTTCCGGACCTCCTTTCCATGTTGTGGTCCGCTGGATTTCAGATTCACGCCCCGACCTCCCTCACCTCAAGATAATGCGTTGCTAGGAGGTCCAGACCTCTGGACCTCCCGAGCGTGCAGCGTTGTTCACTGGGAGGTCTCGAGCCGTTAGATCTGTGATCTGTGGCTCATGACCTCCCATGTCCTTATGGGTTTTAGAAATTCCAAGACATTCTTAATTATGAACTGAAATAAGGTATAAACTTTAGAATTTCAGTATCTTTTTCATTTTAAATCCATTTGAGGTCATTCAAAGTATGTTGGCTCTGTCTTGGACTTGACTTTAATCCAAAAATGATTGTAAGTTGAGTTCAACTCCAGAGCATAGTTTGCCATTAGATTTTAAAACCAACTTTAAAATATACACTTAAATCAATGCTTAACTTGTAAAATACAAAACTAATGCTCTGTAGATTATTTTTGGGTGAGACCAACTTTGTTGGTTTCCTCTATTAATGAACTCACTGTGAAAATTAGTTTTGAGCATGTTGCTGTTAGGAAAATGAGGACTTGTGCATTATAATTTTGTTCAAGTTCTTGTTTTTGAAAGATTATAGAAAGTGCAATATAGCTCCAAATGAGGTGAACTCAATTGTGTTATTCATCTCATGAGGTGCTGGTTTTACAGTAGAAATTTCAGCTTCACTTCTGTTCTAGAAAATGTTGCCTCATAATTAAATTAGTGAATAGTGCAGTTTGGTATTTTAGGGCTGAGCAGAATTGTTTTGCTCATAACTTTTGCATTGAGAATCCAAATCAATTGGTTCTTGTTGCAAAATTCCTAAAATCACCCTCTTGCTGCTGTAGAAAATTCAGAGAATTTGGAGTTCGTTTGTTGTGCTGTCTTTGTTGTGTTTCGTCGTTCTTATCGGTTCTTTCTCGCTTTTCCGTTAGGCTTCGACATTTGTGGTGATCCCGAGAGTGACCCTCCGCAACAAATTGACCAGCAACAGCAAGGCAAGCAGTTTGATCATTTCCATCATTGTCCCATTACTTTAAAGCTTAATATATCGTTTTACTTCTATGTATGCATGCTGCTTTGTGTTAAATGTCGCTAGCACGCCTATAGTTGCATAATCTGTAGGAATTGTTTATCCTCTACTACCATGAGCCTAGGTTATTTGCTGTGGTTTGAGCTCGTTGGATGAGCTCCTATCACTTAGTAGTTTCGATTTAAATTGCTTAGACATGCTTAGTAACGATAGAATGGGCGATCATCGACTTAGTCGATGGTCTTGATCACTCAAAACTGACTATTACTCCTATATGTCCAGCACTTGTGCTTTGATTAATTTGTAAAATCAAAACTGAAAATAAAAGATTGATTTAGACTTGGGCATATTGGATGGATGGCGTGGTTTTTGGATGTGGTGGTATGCCCGGTCCCTAAGGACCCAGTACTTGGGTCACTAAGTTGTTTATTTTATGATTAACCACACGAGGGGCATATGGAACCCTCTTGACTAAGTACTTTGGGCGGTGTTAATTGGGGTCGCCGTTGGTGTGTTTTAAAGATAAAATGTGTGTGTGATGTGGGAGGAGCATTAGCTTCGGGAAGGTTGTGTGATGTCTCCTTCTCCCGTGGGTTGTGCGACTCAGAATTAGCATTGTCCATTGGAAATGTCTCGAGGACTTAGCGTGCGGCACACCTAAGGTAGTGTGCTTAAAGGAAAGGCGATCGACGTGTGGGTACAGTGGTACACCCTGCAGGATAAAACTATTCAATAGCCTCGCCCTAGGTTATGGACATGCTTGGTAAGGTCGTTCAAGACTAGACTACAACCTTTAATTAAAACTTGACATGGTTGGTATGAACGGGAGTTCATGCTATTGTTGTGGTGACTTGGGTTGGTCACTTCCGTGTTGTTCTTGTTGTTGTTACCATGTTATTTATCTCGTCGTTATTTCAACAATTAAAATGCTTTATCAAATTGCTTTCAATCTACTATATTATTGCAAATGAAAACTTGCTTTGTGCTTAAATGAGTCCAAAGCCTCATCCACTTAAATAAAGCTTGCATATAGCTAAATTATAGTTACGTTATCTTACACGTCGGTCTTGCGAGTACAATAAACAATTTATTGTACTCATTTGCTTTGCTTAACAACTTTGTTGCAGAGGAGGTAGAGCCCAAAGGGCTTTACTTTTGTGAGTTGTCGCGTGGTTGGGAGAGCGACTAGCTTGGCGGTCGGTCGATTGCCTTGTGGGCTAAAGGCACTTGGTTGGCTCTTATTTTGGGCCATCTTTATGGCACTTTTGCTTCATTGTGTATCTTAGTAGTTTGTTGTTATTTGGCCAGAAGGCCCCTCTTTTGTAATAACCTATCCTTATTAATATTAACTTCTGGTTTGTTGCTTATGTACTATGTGTTGTATGGAATTGATACATTCTTTTGTTGTGAGGTATGTATACTGCATTTCTGGGAAGTATACATCTCTCGAGACCGGGTTTATTTGGTTGATAATACTAGGGTCAATTGGATGACTAAGTATTATGAGCCAAATAAACGTCGGGGTCTCACAGTCACCATTGTTACACATTCAGTGTAGGGAGAAGCTAGGTAAGGCTTAATCCTATCCCTTCTTCGGTGTTGTCCATTTGTGGTGGATTGATATGTTGTCATTAGAATGCTATATAAATGTGTTAATAAATAATGGTATTCATTTATATTGTCTTCATGTCAATATGTTTTAGCGTACATAGAGCATGGATCATATGGTAGTTTCCATTCATAGTTGTAATTTATGACATAAATAACAGGTCAAATTAAAATATGCACTATGTTTTGCACACTAGGGTGGCTGAGGATCATAGTTGGATGTACACTAGGCATAGAGAGATGGGTGACTATAGTCAAGAATGGATGCACAAGACCACAAATTTTGTGGATCGAGCATTTGCTGGGAGTAATAGACGGGGTGTCTTGTGCCCTTGTTCTCATTGTTCGAACACATGGCCAAAAATTAGGGCGACAATGATCACACACTTGTGAAAGTACAGATTTAGGCCAGGCTATACCGTGTGGGTCTACCATGGCGAGTCACAACGTAGTAGATCGGATGTGCTAAGGGAACACAAACGATGGTAGCTACAATGTGAGTAGGATTGCTGACATGCTAGATGATGTTCACCATGCATATGCGCCACTTCTAGAGGAAGAACTGGAGCCTACAACACGTGTACTACTATATATGTAGGAAACCATGCTGATCTCGGGTCTAAGGATTATACATCATCATTGCTTGAAACCAACTGATGACACATAAAAAGATAACAATCTCAATAGTGTCTCAAGGTGGGTCAATCCAACACCATGTTCTCTAACATGTGTTCACATTATTGATTCGATATCCCTACATCCATGACTAGTGAAACATGGTCATCAATCAATACATGTGCTGGTCGATAAGTCACTAGTGTTCAAACCAGTGACATCCGACCAGGGATACATTTAGAATGACATCATATAAGTTAAAGAGCTTCACCAACAAGTCACATACTTGTTAATATTTATAACTGATAATTCATTCAAGGAACATAATAACATTTATTCTATAACTCATAAATATATACATGATACAATCATCTCTATGTTGCCTCTAGGGCATATCACCAACAGTCTCCCACTTGCACTTGAGTAAATCATACAAGTATCTAATACTCATAGCTCTTGTGTACACCTTATGCTTAGGTTGTGGGAGAGCCCTTGTCAACAGATCAGCAATATTCAAATCTCTGTGCACTTTGCATATCTACACATCACCTCTTTCAATAATCTCACGAATAATGTGATATCGTCGAAGTATGTGTTCGGACTTTTGATACAATCTAGGCTCCTTAGCATATGCAATGGCTCCACTATTATCACAGTAGAGATCCATTGGGCAGGAAGCACTAGAAAACACACCCAGATCATTAATGGACTTCCTAATCCATACTGCTTTTTTGCAGCTTCAGAAGCCGCAATGTACTCAGCCTATGTTGTAGAATTAGCAACTGTTCGTTGCTTGAAACTTTTCAAACTCCGCTTCGAATTTATGTTGTAGAATTACTCCTTGCTTGAAACTTTTCCAACTCACTGCTCCTCCATTAAGACAAAACACAAACCCAGACTGTGATCTGAAATCATCCTTGTCGGTTTGGAAGCTAGCACCGGTGTAACTACTTACGACCAACTCTTTCTCACTACCATAAACAAGGAATGCATCCTCAGTCCTTCTTAAGTACCTTAGGATATTCTTGACTGCTATCCAGTGACCTTCACCTGGATCTGACTGATATCTGCTCGTAACACTTAAAGCATACGATACATCTAGTCGTGTACAAAGCATGGCATACATGATAGATATAATAGCCAAAGCTTATGGAATTTCACTCATTTTGTCTCGCTCATCAGGTGTCGAAGGACACTGATTATTGCTAAGATTAATTCCATGTGACATGGGCAAGAAACCATTCTTGGAATCTTGCATATTGAACCGCTTCAACACCTTGTCAATGTACATATCTTGGCTTAATCCAATTAGCCTTTTAGATCTATTCCTATATATCCTTATGCCTAAAATATATGCTACATCTCCTAAATCTTTTATAGAGAAACTATTTCTTAATGAAGTTTTAATAGATTCAAGCATAGGAATATCATTTCGACTAGTAATATGTCATCCACATATAAGATCAGAAAAACAAGTTTGCTCCCACTAACCTTCTTGTAAACACAAGGTTCTTCTTCATTCTTGATGAAGTCAAACCCTTTGACCACTTCATCAAAACGAATGGTCCAACTCCGAGATGCTTGCTTTAATCCATAGATGGAATTTCAAGCTTGCATACCTTTCTAGCTTCCTATGGATCGACAAAACCCTTAGGTTGTGTCATGTACAGATCCTCACTTAGGTTTCTATTTAGGAAAGCCATTTTGACATCCATTTTTCATATCTTATAATCAAAATATTCAGCAATAGCTAGAATGATCCGGATAGACTTAAGTGTAGCGACAAGCGAGAAGGTTTCATCATAATCAACACATTGAATTTGTTTGAAACCCTTCGCTACTAGCCATGCCTTATGAATGTGAACATTTCCATCTATATCTATCTTTTTCTTAAAAATCCATTTGCACGCAATGGTTTTAACACCATCAGGTGGATCAACTAAGTTCCAAACTTGATTGACATACATGGATTTTATCTCGGATCTCATGGCTTCAAGCCATGACTTAAAGTCTGGGCCCATCATAGCTTCCTCATAAGTCTTAGGCTCATCATTATTCAATAATAAAACGCCATACCCATACCTTATAGGCAATTGACATGGCCTTTTAGATCTACGTGGGGCTGATGCCTCATCTACAGGTTCTACAACATTTTGTCCATCCTGTAGAGGTTCAGTAGGAGTTGAAACATTTTTAGATGTTTCCCGAATTTCTTTGAGTTGCACCTTGCTCCCACTGACTCCTTTGGAAATAAACTCTTTCTCCAAGAAGACACCATTTCGGGCAACAAACACTTTGTCATCATCTCACTTATAAAAGTTTAGTTTCCTTAGGATACCCCACAAAGAAGCACTTATCCAACTTGGTTGTGAGTTTGTCAGACATCAAACATTTTACATATACCTCACAACCCCATATCCGGAGAAAAGACAATCCATGACACTTCCTAGTCCATATCTCATATGGTGTCGTTTCTACTGTTTTTGATGGAACCCTATTTAAAGTGAAAGCCGTTGTTTCTAGAACTTATCCCTAGAAATACAATGGAAGATCCGATTGGCTCATCATTGACTAAACCATGTCTAACAATGTTCGATTCCGCGTTTAGACACCCCATTCCATTGAGACGTTCCCGGCGGAGTAAGTTGTGGAACAATTCCACATTGCTTTAGATGATCACCAACCTCATGGCTCAAATATTAGCCTCCACAATCTGATCATAGATATTTAATTGTCTTGCCAAGTTGATTATGTACCTCATTCTAAAATTCCATGAAATTTCAAAGGATTCAGACTTATGCCTCATTAAGTAGATGTAACCATATCTACTAAAGTCATCAATAAAAGTTATGAAGTACTAAAAACACCTCTGGCCGAAGTGCTCATTGGTCCACATACATCCGTATGTAGAAGGGCTAATAAGTCACTTGCCCTCTCACCTATACATGTGAAAGGCGCATTTGTCATTTTGCTAAGTAAACAAGATTCACATGTTTCAAATGATTCAAAATCAAATGAGTTTAGAAAACCATCTTTTTGGATCTTCATCATGTGCTTCTCATTTATATGACTAAGATGGCAATGCCAAATAAAAGTGAGATTCAAATCATTGGGTCGAAGTCTTTTAGCACTAATGTTATAGGCAGGCACATCCTCAATATTCAAAACATATAATTCATTCACCAATGGAGCATGGCCATAAAGCATATCTTCAAAATAAATTGAACAACAATTGTTCTTTATTCTGTACTCATAACCTTCTACTCCTAAACACGAAGTAGAAATAATGTTTTTTCTTAAAGCATGAACATAATAACAATTATTTAATTACATAACTAATCCTGATGGTAAAACTAATGGTAAAGTGCCAATAGCTAATGCAGCAACTCTTGCTCCATTGCCCACACAAAGATCAACCTTGCCTCTTGCTAAACTTCTACTACCTATCAGTCCCTACATCGAATTGCAAATATGAGGAACCGATCCGGTATCAAATACCGAAGAACATGTAGGAGAAGTGGCAAGATTAATTTTATAACATTTATACCTGAACAGGAAGTCTTACTTCATTTGTTCTTTTTCATTTCTGCCAAGTATTTCTTACAATTCCTCTTCCAATGCCCAGTCTCATGACAATGGTAGCATTCTGTATCAGGCTTAGGACCCAGCTTGAGCTTCATAAACTTAGCCTTGAGATTCTCGATCTTATCTTGAGTCTTTCCTTTGCCCTTTCCCTTTCCCCCAAGACTTACCCTTCTTCTTGAAGCTCTCCTCGGCACCTTTAAGCATGCCATGCAACTCGGTCATTGACTTCTCCATGCCATTCATGTGAAAATTCAATATGACAGACTTGAAGCTCGTAGAGAGCGATTGAAGAATCGCATCAATAGCCAACTCTTGGCTAAGGGGAAAACCAAGCTTTTTCAAACACTCAATGTGACCAATCATCTTGATCACATAAGGACTGACCGGGCTACCTTCTGACGGTCTATAAGAAAATAATGCATTGGGGGTATTGTACCTCTCTGCCCTTGCTTGGTCCTGAAACATGCCTTTCAGACCCACAATCATATTGTAAGCGTTTGTGGTTTCATATTGCTTTTGAAGCTCAGAGTTCATAGTGGCAAGCATAAGGCAGTGTACATCGTTTGCGTCATTGCAATGATTCTCATAAGCATTCTTTTCAACACGTGTAGCATCTGCATTTGGTTCCTTAGGATAGGGACCCTCTAGAACATATTCCTTCTTTTCTTGTTTGAGAACAATTCTCAGATTACAAAACTAGTCAATGAAGTTTGTTCCATTTAGCTTTTCTTTCTCAAGAATAGATCGCAAGTTAAAGGTAGGTGTGGAGGAAGTATTAGGTGCCATGATCTACAACAGAAAAATATGTATGTGCAAAAATCAGCACTATGTTTATGTAAGATCTTCTATTAAACACTTTAATAAAAGATACCCCCACTATATGTTCTAAACCAGGTTTTCCTCTAACTTCATATAGTGGGTTTAAGATCCATATATCATTAAGTCCTAGTGAGCTTTGGCATCACTGATAGAAACCTAGTGATTTAGGTAAGCAACCATTTGTCAATCATATCTCATATGACTCGTAACTGTTAGGTAGCATCACTATGCCCCAGCAACTAACATTATGCCCCAAGGCCCACAACCATTTTGGTAGCCTTGTCAAGTTAAACCAATACTATGCATGTGGGTGTCCAAC
The DNA here is from genome assembly GCA_036346405.1 of Phyllostachys edulis. Lineage (NCBI taxonomy): Eukaryota > Viridiplantae > Streptophyta > Magnoliopsida > Poales > Poaceae > Phyllostachys > Phyllostachys edulis. The sequence continues at coordinate 205,731 of JAYEVD010000076.1, forward strand.
ACCCACCCCATCTTATTAAGATAGTTAATGGCACCCTACTTTGGTAGACCTACTAATTAACGATCAAAATCGTGATAGGTGCAGCAATTGGAAAGACATCAAATTTACTTATTTTTTCTTGAGAGATACTACTCTACCATGTTAAAACATCTAATGATAAAACATAATCAATAGCATAACAGGAACAAAATAAACATTCACAGATAATCATATTAAACTGTGAAATAGTATGGCCCTTAACATGACAATCTCCATCACCATACTTCCAGTCCATTGAGCCATCATGCTTGAAATCACCACATTCATCTACTAAGCAATTACTCCTAAAAGCTAGTAATGAATTACATATGATAATATTAAGCATCACATGTTGGCACGCAGACCGTTATATAATAATATGTAGCTCGATGGCTATAATACAGCATGACACGCTGGCCATGAAAAATCCATACATGCATCACATACACAATGGGTCATACTATTCACATCAATCCCTACAAAAAGGTGTTATGCATAGAACACAATTCTATCGGGTGATATGAATACATAATACTACATAACACAATAATGATTATCTAGCACGACGGTCCCGCTAGCTGGTTAGCGGGTGAGGTTTGAAGGGGCAGCGCACCTCACGAGTCGAGGGCAGCGCCCTTGGAAATTTTCCGATGCATTCTGATACCACTGAAGGGATACGGGTAGGCTACACTAGCTGGGAATTCAAAAATCTACCACGTAAACCAGGAAGCCATGCAAGCAAGAGATCATAGATCGTTACCACTAAATGTGCAGTACAGCGGAAGAAGAGTTGGAGCAGCCTGATCCAATGTCAAGCATGTCGATGTAGTGGTCATAGTCGATCATCCAACATCCTCGATGTCGATCCTCTCTTCTAGCAACCAATCGCATTCCTTGTGAAGATCGTGGATCGTCCTCATTCAGTATAGTAGCAATCGCAGCAGCGCCTCTACAGTATCCACATGTCCAGAGATGGAACATCGTACGTCGATGTGCTCGCACCAACTCACACGGTAGGGCCCTCGAGAAGATGGTGGCTAGGGTTTCGGTGATGCCACTCACATCATCTATCCCAATAGCCTCATGCTTCCTGATGTGACAATGGGTGTCCTAATCTTTCGGTGAGATAAATAATTCGATTTGGTGGAGACAACTCTCACGATTCGGCTACCAATCGCACACGACCAATATGCCTGGCAATCGCTAAACCAACTCCGTGATTGTTATCAACCTTGCTAGAAGCACGATCGACCTGACCACGAAGGTCTATTCCTACATGCAATCGAAGAACAAGATAAATAGCAATCTAAAATTGTAAATAGGATTGAAGAACTCAATAAAGTGGGAATCTGAAGCGGTATTATGGTTGGTCTAATCGACACAAGCCAATACACAAAGTTGCAATGTAGCTAACTTTTAACTAAACAAAATCCAAATCTAGAAAAGGGGTGGTGGCTCCTATATGAGGGAGATGACTAGGGCGTGGCGGCCAGGGAGGTGGGTGCATGCCCCTAGGGTTACAAAGCCCATGGGCCCAAGTGGAGGTGGTGCAGCACCCTTTTGACTCGGGCTCAGAAATAGTGTCGAACTATTTTAGTGATTGTGGCACGCTCATATGGAATTTGGAGGTGGGGCTAGATCCGTTGGAAAAAGAATGAGATAAGACTTCCATCAAGTACTCATGGACCTCAAACGGAGTTTGTATGCGAAAGTTATGCACGTTTGAAGTCGGTGCTGTCTCCAAAGACCGAATTGGATTCCAGAACGTGTCCCACTGGAACCCTTGCTTGACTTGGAACACGGGGACCTTCCTTGTACCATGACGTGGAGTAGCAGTCATATCCGGAGGGTTGATGTCCTCATCATCCCCTTATAAAGAGCCCATGTCGGATCCTATCTGAACTCATGTGTTCGAACCCGTTAAGTGTGTGAACCTATAAGTTCATGTGTAATTGGATGTGACTCAGAAACTCATTTTCGATCACAAGTCGTTAGCGGTTCCTAGCAGGATATAACGATTCCCAAATACACATAAATTATATCGGACAAACCTTAATTCGATATGATCTACGACTAGGTCCTTATCACTTACAACCAGCTTGTATCTCTATACGACTAGTTCATATTTTGTCATAACTAGTTCGTAACTCCTTACGACCAGTTGGTGATTATATTCGACCAGTCTATGACCAGCTTTTATCTCCATATGACCAGTCTGTATCTGGTTGAACTGAACGACTTTCTTGTATTCTCCCTTTGCCTCACGATATCTAGCTAAACTCTAGGTAAAATATTTTGTCATCCTTGGACTGTTCAATACTTTCTCGATCAAGTGATGAATAACTTAATGTGGTCGACTCTTCGACCACTAGAGGCATGGCCATGCACTTTCTTTATGCAACCACATCGAGGGGCCTAAAGATATCTCTCCTGTTATGTTAGGAGTGGCAAATCGCATATCCGACCAGCCATACCCCTCTGCATGTTTATAGCATACCCAAAAGCTACCTTTATAACTATCCAGTTATTGAGTAGTGTTTGGCAATCCCTAAGTATACTATTACACATATAGGTAACCATGCTGATCTTAGGTCTAAGGATTATACATCATCATTGCTTGAAACCAACTGATGACATATAAAATGATAACAATCTCAATAGTGTCTCAAGGTGGATCAATCCAACACTATGTTCTCTAACATGTGTTTACATTATTGATTCGATATCCCTATATCCATGACTGGTGAAACATGGCCATCAATCATTACATGTGCTGGTCGATAAGTCACTAGTGTTCTGACTAGTGACATCTGACCAGGAATACATTTAGAATGACATCATACAAGTTAAAGAGCTTCACCAACAAGTCGCATACTTGTTAATCTTTATAATTGATAACTCATTCAAGGAACATAATAACATTTATTCTATAACTCATAAATATAGACGTGATACAATCATCTCTATGATTGCCTCTAGGGCATATCACCAACAGTCTCTCACTTGCACTAGAGTCAATCATACAGGTATCTAATACCTATAGCTCTTGTGTGCACCTTGTGCTTAGGTTGCGGGAGAGCCTTTGTCAACGAATTAGCAATATTCAAATCCATGTGTACTTTGCATATCTTCACATCACCTCTTTCAATAATCTCACAAATAATGTGATATCGTCAAAGTATGTGTTCGGACTTTTAATGCGATCTAGGCTCCTTAGCTTGTGAAATGGCTCTACTATTATCACAGTAGAGATCCATTGGATTGGAAGTACTAGAAAACACACCCAGTTCATTAATGAACTTTCTAATCCATACTGCTTCTTTTGCAGCTTTGGAAGCCGCAATATACTCAGCCTCTGTTGTAGAATCAGCAGATGTTCCTTGCTTGGAACTTTCCAGCTCACTCTCCTCCATTAAGACAAAACACAAATACAGACTGTGATCTGAAATCATCATTGTCGGTTTGGAAGCTAGCATCTATGTAACCGTTTATGACCAGTTCTTCCTGACCACCATAAACAAGGAATGCATTCTTAGTCCTTCTTAAGTACTTTAGGATATTATTGACTGCTATCCAGTGACCTTCACCTAGATCTGACTAATATCTACTTGTAACACTTAGAGCATATGACACATCTGGCCGTATACAAAGCATGGCATACATGATAGATCTAATAGCCAAAGCATATGAAATTCTACTCATTTTGTCTCGCTCATCAGGTGTCAAAGGACATGACTCTTGCTAAGATTAAGTGATAGAATAGATAGCTCATGTTCAGATCCATCCACCATCTGAAATGCAACTCCCAAAAGTAACAAATGTAGCTCCAATAGGGCAAGGAGCGATCTCAGAGACACAAACCCGAAACTTCTGCACCAGGTAGTGATGAATTGCCACAGCCACTTGAGCAAAATCACACACCGCTATTGCCAGAACAAGAAGATGGAATAGATACAGTAGGGGTGTATCCCCTCCTGTTTTCAATAAAAAACTCAAGTAAAGACAAATCAAGTCATCACACAGAGAGACAAAGACACAAGACACAAGACATTTGGAATTTAATCTTGTATTACTTGGGATGACACGAGACACTCCAAATCTAAGGATGACAAAAAGTTCACACACAAGAGTCTCTTAATCCTTTCGTAAAGCTCTTACAAGAGCACACATATACCTCTCCTCACAAAGGCTTCTCCAAAGGCTTAGCTTCTAAGCCATCTCCTCTCATCTCTTTATATAGGAGAGGCAACACTCTCCCTACCACCTAACCCTAGATCTAAATAACTTAGTGGATTTCATCCACTTACACATGGGGAAACCCGATAATCCAACACCATAATGGGTTTTTTCACTTAATGCAACACTTGAGCACACTTTTCAAAGCGCACTTCGCCATGACTCTCCAATAACCCACATCCTCTTTACCTCCATGCTTGACCTAATCTGCTTAGGCCAACGTTGTGGTTTTGCAAACCTCCACCTTTACCAGTATTGGGCAATTTACCAAAATGCCCATCTACCATCCTTTTCCCATTCCTTCACTCTGAAGCATCTTCGCATGCTTCGACACGTAGCCTGTGGTTCCCACTGAGTTGCCGTCAAGTCATCACGCATTTGGATCCCACCAAACTGTCTCTACTTGCATTGGCCCCAAGTCACTTGGTGAACCACATGCACCAACTCGCCTCTTCATGATTTTTGTCTTTTATGTGCCTCCCTCTTGAGACACATAGCCTCTCCCAAACTTACGTGACCACACAGACCTCAGCTCCCCCGCCTAGATCCAATCTTGCCATTGACTGCCACTGATGCCCAAGCAACCTACACATCCAAAGAGCAAGCAACCATTTCCAAGCACAAGTTCCAATGCATTTGACTCACATTAGTCAAATCATGCATCATGCAACACACACAGATCCTAACACCTTAGGATCAAAGCACAAAGCCATCTCATGGCTCACAATGCAACATGTGCACCTCAACTAAAGCAAAATAATGCATGACATGATCTCATCATAATCAACTCACTATTAGCAAAAAAAATCAACAATAGACTCATCTCGTAGTCCTCTACAAAAGACAGGCCCTATGGCCACCAGATCGACCAAACACTCCAAAATGTCTCAAAGCATTGAAAACACACTTGCTGGAACAATGGTACGCCTCAATGGTTGTCGGACCCAGAGTAATATCCCAAATCCTCTATGCATTTCTAAACTAGTCCCATGATTAGTAGCTAGTTCACACAGTAAACAGATATGGTAACATCCATAAATCGCATAACTTTATTAATAATCAACAGAGTTTATTACTAGAAAGGCTTACAAGCCAACAACAAAGAACACAGCGGAAGACGAAGAAGTAGTGGAGTCCAGCTGGTCTGCCACAGGCAATCGACTGGGGTAGCGGCCTAGTCGTCGAGATCCACACCGGTAGCAAAGTCCTTTCCTCTGAAATTTATTTGCAATAAGCAAGGATGAGCACAACTTCCGCGCTCGCAAGTTACACCCAATAACAGAGTTAATGCATGCATGGATATTATCAAGGAAGGCTTATAGGGTTATTTGTGCAAAAGCAATATTTGACAATTTAAATACAATACTAAGTTCAAAAGCAGTTATACTATATCTGAAATCAATTTTCATTTTTATTCATTATTGCTCAAGTGTAGGATAAATCTCCATACACAAGTGTTGAAGGACTACCCCCCTTGCACGGACTTTCTGCCCAAAATTCCCACATGGAATAGACTTCCATAAAACATTTTTTGTCAAACCATTTTTAAAACAAAATCATAGTCTAATCCGTGAAAAGCTTTGCTCAGCATGTCCATGACCATGGACACGGCTATTCGAATAGATTGACACTCTACAGAGGTTGTACAACTTTACCCACAAGATACGACTTCTCTAGTTTGTTTGGCATCCGTCGATACTGTAATATCCCACTTAACTAAATAAGTAATCAAAAAATTAGAGAAAGTAATCAAGAGCTAATTCAGAAATTTAGAGAATTTGGTGGGAGAAGTGGGCTTTCGGCCCGAGGCCCAAAAGGGGGGATTCAGCCACTTAAAGGGGCCAAAGAGGTAGCAACCCCAAACCCTAGCCTCCTGGTACTGTAGCACCATCTATTGTAGCAACAATGGTGTCTTCTCCCCAATCAGAGCCGCCGCCCCTTGCCCTTCTCCTTGCGCACCTTGCTACCAAGTGTTGCCGATTAGAAGCAAGAAAAGGAGGAAGAGAAGAGGAGAAGAGAGAAGGGAGGGAAGAGGGATTGCGTGGTGTTCATCGCGTTTGACAGCGGGTTCTTCAAGGGTAATCTCGATCCCCATTTGTTTAGTAGTATAATTGAGTAATTTAGGCTTTGTCGGTATTAGATCTATTAGGGCAGACAGCAATGGCCAACGTTTTTGAGGAATTTAACTGTGGATTCGGTCCTGTCCGTCTCCTAAAAATTTGTGGGCAATGTCGCTAGCCTTCCGTAGAGTATTAGATCAAGTCGTTTGGACAAGTGTTTCAAAAGTTATGAATTTCGTAGCGTTGCTGTTCGGTAGATCTGCTATAATTCTGACAGTTATTAGTAATCAGACATAGGCGGATAGTTAAATGATTATTTAGAAGATCCCACCATAATGAAAGATGTAGGTAATTGGATTATCTTTCCATAAAGCTAAATAACATGAAATTTGGATAAATATACTCAAATATATGGTGTTTTTAGTGTCTATGTCCAGAACCCCTGACGGGAATTAGTTGTTCTGTTAATCAATTTGCTAAGGGTAGAAGATGGCCGAATCTAGAAGGCTCACCAACTAGGTTTAGGTGGAGAATTTGTGTATATTTCCACAAAGTCCAAGAACGCCTTATTTGGATCTATGCACTAAAAGTTATGAATTTTAGATTATGACTGTCCGTCGAGGGGACAGAATGATATTTAGGAGTTAGAGTTGGAATTGCGCTAAAGAGTATAACAAGTTCGTATTTACTTCTAGTTTTGTTTTTGGTCCAGAATCACTATCTTAGAGTGCTTGTTAAATTAATTCAGGTAGGGGATTGGTTTGGGGCAGCGCCCTCTTCGCGTCTTCCATCTTCGCACGGTTGAGGCAAGTATAGTTAGTGGTAGATTATTCATGTGTGCTTGTTCATGTTTACTAGTATTATGAATATATGTGCTATTCATGAATGCTAGAATGTTATGAATGTCAATGATCATGAATGCTAGAAGTATGAGTAAGTTTGTTAATGTATGTTGTTGCTACGAATGCATGCTTATGATGGTTTAAAGTTTTGTTCATGTGCATCATGCTATCATATTAGAGGCTTGATCACGTGGTGACCAAGCATTGTTTGAGGTCACTGTCGTGAATATGACAGGCTTGTGGTCCCCACACTCGTGGAGTGTGGGCTTTTGGTCCCCATACTTGTGGAGTATGGGCTATGGTCCCTGTGCTAGAAGGCACAGGCATGGGTATGCATCGACGGATGCATACTCCATATTACCGGTATATGCAAAAGAGAAAGAGAAAGACGAAGTGCATTTGAGCATCTTGCATAGCATGAACATATGAAATGTTTATTATAGAGATTTGTGGATGGATGATGGTGATGATTGTAGTTGTTTATGATGTTGTATCATTAATTGTACTTTGCTGAGTCTTGGACTCACTCTTGCTATTGTTGTGTTTTTAGGTACCCAGTATGTGAATGGCATGCATGGAAGGGAATAGATTTAAGTTTGGATGCACCTTAGCATGAACCATTTATAGATGATTAAATTGAATGATGGTTTAGTTTTTGAGTATATTACTTAAAGGATTATTTATGATTATGCCTTATGCTTGGAATAATTTGTAATAGGGTTGATTAGTAGCTCATGGACACCCATATGATTATGTTTTAGTTGATTAGCATATTTTGGATGTCCTTTGATGATTAGTTTAAATTGGATGATTGGAATATTGATTGCTGCTATAGTAAACTGTTTGAACCTCCGGTATAGCCATCTATACAAAGGAGGTTCTGCCGAATTTTAAAAGAATGTCTTAGTTTTAAATGTTTACAATGTTAGTTTAGTAGCATTCCAGACTCATGTTGGGCCGGGGTGTTACAGATACCACTGCTCACTACCTTAGGTAAGCAGTTTAGCGCACGTGACAAGGCCTTTACAATACGTCATCCCACCGTAGTCCCGCCTCGCTAAGTTTCGCTTCCTTTGGATAGAAACCCGCCGGATTAAAGCCCTCTCTTGTGTTATGTGGGATTACATAAAAGTAGGTCATATAAGACACCCACACAACCGGATGGCACGACCACGGTGAAACGTTGCAAATTTGTTAGTCAGATCCCTCCCACTCGAGACATGTGGTAGTACAGAAGGGCTTTACAATCCGTAGCTCACAAACCGGTTCTTAATTGACTAGGCGACTTTCAAAACAATCCCTAGGCCTCAAACATTTACTAAATTGAGCTCGTGCATAAACTTGCACCCACCAACTATCCATTTCGCCCAAGTCCAAACCAGTTTTCAATTTTATTTCATTTTCCAAAACATTTGTAAACTTCCATGACACACCAGTGCCATGGATACAATTTAAATAACATTTGATTTTTAGCTGAAAATTCCCAAATCAAATATTTCAGTTCTAAGGAGGACTAAGCATAATTTTTCTCAAACTGTTCTAATTCATACTAATGCATAAACTAGATTTTTAACTAAGGTGTCAAGGTAGGTTTATTTCAATGTCAAGATTGGCAGTACAAAAGATTTAGGCATAACTACAATTTAAAATAGATATTTAAATTAAATAGAAATAAGCATGCAGTAATAATTTAAAACAGAATTTAAATAATTTGAAAGAATAGAATCAAATATGATCAAAGATGTAACTTGTCTTGCTTGATTAATCGATGTTTTCAAACAGCGTTGAAATCCGGTTGTCCGAAGTAGTCGAAATCTATACGCGTAAACGATCCAGATTCAAATAACATTCAAATAAAATACAAAAATTATAAAATAAATACTACTAGGAAGGTACCGACTTTATATGAATTTAGGAAGTTGAATCGACGGAATCAAAGTTCATATGAGGGAGAATGAATTTTCGAAAGGTTGAAAGTCACATGAAATAATGAATTTCGAAATTTGGATTATTTCATATTTTCATGTTTGGTTGACTGGGAACATGGAAGGACTAAAGTATTGAGGGCATGACAAGGAGGGTCCACATGCTAGTGAATCAATAGAGAAGGAATCAAAGGATTGAAAAAGTTTATGACTAGTGGGTCCAAGATAGCATAGACACAATAGTTCAATTCACAGACTATGAAATTAACAGGGAAGAGTTTTATGGCCATGGTGATGGTGATGGAAGCACGATGTTGAACATGTTGAGGCAAACTCAACGGTGTAGACGGCTCGGCCAGATGATCTTCGATGGCGACGTAGTCCGACGGAGAAGACCTTCAAGCGGCAAGGACGCTTGTTCCGAGCAAACAGAGAAAAGTTAGCGGATGAGGTTTGTGGCGAAACGAAAAAGAAACCACGGGGAATGCAATACTCACCTTGGTTGGGGTGGAACACGCACAGTCGGTCGGCGATGGCGACGACGCGTAAAATGGACCGAATAAATAATAGAAAATAAATAAAATCTAAAAATTATGAAATAATTACTGAAAATAGTAGATGAATTTAGGAGAAATAATCAACAGATTTGGAGCTTTCATGTGAGAGAACGATTTTGGAATGAATAAAATTTCTATGTATAGAGTGACAAGCATCAACTAGATAAATTGTACTATAGACCTTCTTCCCAGCCGAATAGAAAGGCTTTGGCCATGGAGGAAAGATGGCGGCCGGCAACCAGAGGAAGGGAAGGGGTGGTCGATGAACAGCAAAAATTTTGAATTATTGTTCATAGCAAGATCTTGTTCGATGTCCTAACAAGCACAAATTCACTATTCACAATCCGAACAATTCTTTGATTTTGGGATTTAAAAGAAAAACAATAAATCAAATAGATTTTTAGAAAAATTATAGAAAAATTCACAAAAATTCCTAGAATTATTTTGAACTTAAATAAAAATAATTCGAACTTATAATTGGTAATAGTTTTTGTACATAATTTATTTTGGTTTTAAAATAATTAGGAAAAAACTTTTAAAATTCCGAACATAATTAAAATTTTACTTTTCACTTTAAATCCAATAAAATCTCGTAAAATTCAATAAATTTTCGTTTTGACTTTAAAACCAAGAAATTTAATAATTAAATTTTTTTTCTTTTCTTTTAACAAAGAGAACTCTTTTTTAAATTACAGAAAATCAATAAAGAACTTTGACAGCCAGAAAATCCAATAAAATAATATCTTTATTTATTTTTATTTTAGTAATAGAACTTTGGGATATTACAATGGTACGGGTGACCCAAATGATCTGCCCCAATGGTACACCTCAATGGTACGAGTGACCCGGATGATCCACCCCAACTGCATTTCAACTTGCATACTCTCTTGACCAATGGTTCGACCCAATGATATGGATAACCCGGATCATCCACCTCTCACTCGTTTCAACTTGTGGTCTCTCTGGACTAATGATACGCCCTGATGATCTGGTTGACTCGGATCATCCGCCCCACATGGATGATCCGCCCTACACAAATACAAAAGGACTTCGAATCTTTCTAACCTTCCAAAATCAAACATCAAACTCCATTTCCATCACATCCAACTTGTCAATTACTCATCACCACAACATGTGAAACACATGGGGACCATCACATGGTCTTACATATAGCATTTCCTTTAGTCATCATGTTTGTCGTGAGACTAAACACATGGGGACCATCACATGGTCTTACATATAGCATTTCCTTTAGTCATCATGTTTGTCGTGAGACTAAACACATGGGGACCATCACATGGTCTTACAAATAGCATTTCCTTTCACTACTACAGGAAGCCACATCACAGATGGTTCGGAACCGTCATCACGCATTTGCGGTTTCAACCGCCTATATTTGTTGATGCGTGATAACGAGATATTATCACGACGGTAAAAACCGCTCGTGATACGAAATATCCTGAGCGGTTTTATTAAAAACCGTCTGTGAAGGCAGTATCAGGCGGTTTCTTCGAAAACCATCGTGATCCGAGAATATCACAGACGGCTTTTATGTAGAACCGTCTGTCATATTCTCCTATCACAGACGGTTTGTTTTTATAACCGTCTGTGATATTCTCGAATCTGAGCGATTTTCGGTCAAAACCGCTCATGATACTTGCCTTCACTGAGCGGTTTTAAAAAAATCGTCGTGATAGCTCATACCCCGCCCACAATTTTCTTTGTTTTTCTGGCTAGCCTCGGGAATTGCTAGCCATCCCTCTGAAAACAAGCATTCACAAAAACAGATTGAAGCATGCACAAAAACAGATTCAAGCCATGACAACTCAAAGTGATCATTACTCAAAATAAATTACAAAAGATCGCATTTGTTCAAGTATTGTCGCTATAGTTACAACTGGATTACAATTGTTTACGTTGAGAGGTGTCGGTGGGGTGATGCTCTCGGTTGGCGACGGAGTGAAACTCTCCATTGTCGTTAATGATTTCCGTGTTGATAAAGGTGCAGAGCTTCCCTCGAATGTCCTTGATCTCTTCCGCAACGAGTGAATCACATTGTAAATCCAAGACACATCGCTACCAATTAAGAGTAAAGTGGTAAGCTATATATATATTTAAATTTATAATTAGGAAATAATTATTTCGAGATTGACACCTCGGGATCCTTCTTCCTAGCTCTAAGGATTAGTCGCATATGATAGCAGGCGTAGATTGCACATAACTCATCATCTTTTTGTTTGGACCGCAAAAATAGAATTACATATATAGGTATAGTCATCGAGACGCGTTATTATGAAGTATGATATAGGATTATTGTGTTGTAGCGCGTCTTTGGAAAATCCATCACGTGTGTTAGTTAGGCGCTCTTTCCATCGTATATTCCTTTGTTGGCAACATAATTGATGAGCGACCTACATGATTGAAAAAGTTATCCTCGGCCATTTCAAGCGAATGAAGACTACAATAGAGTTATGTAAGGAGGAAATGAGCATACCTCTCAGTATTCCTCTTAGAGTCTTTGTCAAGTCGTGCTTGTTGCGGTTTAGGGAATCAAGGTATATCACATGGTTCCTCTTGGGTATAATAACTAAAAGGATCCAATGGTACCTACTCATGTATGTCACTATAGTCATTAAACCTAAGTTAGTGCGGTAGATAAAGTACAAATGAAATTTGTATAGCAAGTAGTGACACTTACCCCTAGTTGTAGGGCACCACTATGTACTTCATGATCCTCTGTAGAAGCAATGACCTCGTTATGTATTTCTCGACGAAGGACGAGTCTTCTTGGATGGTTTGCAGCGATACCACGTGTGGGTCGAGGAAACCCACCGGTTCTTTCCATTCCGGACATTTTGTAGCATGTATCTATACATAAGCAATGAGTTGTGATATTTATCGGTATTAGATGAATGTAGAACTTGATTATACGCGCTTACAATTGTCCAACATCGTGAGAAGCGAGGCGTCGAGGCCAGCGAGGTTGAATAGTTCAAATAAATCATTGAAGCCCGACGAAGTACCTCGTCCGTTGAAGAAATGCTTGTCCTCGTGTCGGCGGTGATTCGATGATCGCACCCTTCTTTTGGTCTTGTCCAAGTACCGGGCATGCAAAGCGACAAGCATATCGGCGTGCATTATCTTTGCGTCGAACTGCGGTTTTCCGATGATGTATTTCCGGGTATCGCGGACTTCGGACTTCCGGACTTGGGAGGCGCTATGCGTTCGTTGATTTCGATTTGGCCTTAGCGATTGGCGGCGTCTTTTGTGAGACGACTCGGGAACCGACACGTCAAGACGCTTTTCTGTTCCTTGGCGTCTTCTCCATGGGAATCAAGAGGTGGCCTTCGAGGCGAAACATGAGGTGGAGTCATCGAGGTCCGTTGGAGAGGAATGGTCGTGTCGGATCGCAGACCTTCTTTGGGTCGAGGCGATGTTCTTCTTGGGCCTTTGGATAAAAGAGAGGACGGCATCCCTAGTGTTGTGATCTCTTCGTTCGGGAAAATCTTCAACGGGCGGCTCGAAATTGACATGTACCATATCCACGGACCTGGCGTAACGTCGCGCCACCGGCACCGCGGTCAGCTTGCCCTTCCTCGTATGGATACACCATCCCTGCAAGCAAACCTCAATACAAAGGACCCATCCATCCTCACTTGGAGCTTACAGGCGTCGGCTCCTACAAAGCGATACGCAATTAGCTAAGGCGTCCTATAGGTCTATCTTTGGTGCATTCCATAGATGTACGTTACCTTGATGTCGTCTGTCGGTAATCGGACGTCGTCATGTTCACTAATTATCTTGTGACGCGACGCCATCTCCGACGTCGAGGAGGTATCTCCGAATTAGCGGGCGGCTTGCGACGTTGGCTCATGAGTATATCCATTTGACTCATAATCTGCCATCTCTACTTGAAATTGGTTAGTAATCATCTGTACCAAGCGGTTGTCGTGTTTCGCCTTGGATCTCTTCCTAGTCCTATCGTGCGAGTCGTCCGCGAATCAATGACTCCAAGGCACGTTAACCCCAAGGCCTCGCGTGCGACAGGGTGCTCCTTGTTTCCCAAGGTAGTAGATAGTATATCCTTCTCCCCGCTGCGCATGGAAGGAGCCTTGGAAAGCTTGGGCAGTCAAGTCACGCTGCAAGAGGTCATCACATTATTATAGGCACTATGAAGTTATGGACTTATTAACAACTTAGTAGTTCGACATATTTACCACACGTTGGGACACTTCCTGGTCTGCTGGGTTTGTGAAGGAGATGCTGCCCGAAGACGAGACTTGTGCCCTCGCTTTTAACCAGCTTAGGGAACGCGGGTCTGTGACATCAGGAAACGGGTTCTCCTTCTCCGCCGCCCATTCCTCGTATTTACCTGCGTACCCAGCGGTGCCGAGTCTGTCAGGCGGGTGAGTGTTTAGATGTCCGAGAGCTTTGTCGCCGCACTTTGCTCTTAAATTCGCCAACGTTTTCATAGCCACAAAGGTGTCCCATGCTTCCCGCGTCAAGAATTTATACTGCGCGAAGAGCGTCTGACCCGTGTTCACGTACTTCGTGACAAGAATGCTCTTGAAGGTCCTCCACGATTTACCCATCGTGAGCATCATCGTCCGTCCGCACGTGTGCCACATGTATACGGAATAGTGAACTTCTCTGAAAGTTCTGCATCCAACACGCTTTCGCTTCTTTCGTCAGTCCTTCCACCTTGGTGTGGTGATGAGGACCCGTTCCTTGCAAGTATCCCGCAGATGGTCCGAATCTCACCGCGATCTCTTGGGACTCGAGAGGGACCCCAAAGTCATCGACCTCCGTGATGACCGGTCGGCCGTAGGCATTTTCGATTGTCCTCTGCCATCTCGCTTAGTGTCATTATCGCCGACGGTGGCAATGGCCTCGTCGGCGCCTCTTCCATCTCATGGGTCGGTGTTGGCGGCCTCGTCGGCGCCTTTTTCCATCTCTGGCGTCGGTGTGTGGCGGCGAAGACAGTGCCTCTGCCATCTCGCTTACTTGCTCTCAGGAAGAAGTACAAAGGTTGACTATAGAGATCAAGATGGCAAATGAAAAGTTGAATGAGCTCATACTGACTACTAACATTCCAGCATAAATATGAAACAATTAATCTCAGGAAGAAGTACAGAGGTTGACTATAGAGATCAAGATGGCAAATGAAAAGTTAAATGAGCTCATACAGACTACTAACATTCCTAACACTCCTTAATCCACGAGCTTCTATTCTAACACTCCTAACACTCTCCTTAATCCACCAGCTTCTCTTGTGATCTTTGTATAGATAGAAACTAGTGATACAAATCTTTGCCCGAGCCTACTTCATCGAGCTCGACACACTGGAGTGTACCATTTGCTTTGTGCCATGGAGGATCGGCACGAAGCAAAGGTACACTCAAGTGTGTCAGGATCGACGAAGAAAATGCTAAGCAAAGGTTTAATGCTCTAGGGCTCACCGCCTCCCTGCTCCTATTCTAACACTCCTTAATCCACCAGCTTCTCTTGTGATCTTTGTATAGATAGAAACTAGTGATACAAATCTTTTGCCCGAGCCTATCTTTGCTCGAGCCTACTTCATGAAGGCCGACACACTAGAGTGTACCATCCGCTTCATGCCGTGGAGGATTGGCATGAAGCAAAGGTACACTCAAGTGTGTCAGATCGACTGAAGAAAATTCTAAGCAAAGGTTTAATGCTTCATGTACGTAAGACTAGCCTTTAATGAAGACATAGAACTAGAATAAAGTAAAATGATCGATGAAGGAAATGCTAAGCAAAGGTTTAATCCCAACATAGAAACAAAATAGAATCAAGTAAAACTTTCTTTTGGATTGTTGTAAAAATGCGCTTTTAGCAAAATTTCATAATTAATCCCAACAAAATTAATTAGCATTAAAGCATAATTCCTAAAGAATTTAACACTCCTTAATCCACCAGCTTCTCTAAGGAAATGCGAAGGAATCACAGACGGTTCTTAATAAGAACCGCCTGGATTAAACTCTCAGCCAATAAAAGGTCTAGAGATTAACGAAGGCACAAACACTATTCCAACATATTGATTGATGATATTATGTGCTCTCGGATGAGAGTAGCTAAAGAACAAGTCTTTGCCATCTCAATCCTATTGTCTATACTCTTCATGAAATGAATATGATAATATAAATTCAAACTATGAGCTCTAAACAATACTTTGCTTAACTGTCAAATGATCTCAACTGTTAACGAAAACATATTAAACTTCCAGTCAAACAGAGGTTGACTATAGAGATCAAGATGGCAAATGAAAAGTTGAATGAGCTCATACAGACTACTAGAAGAATCACAAACTAGTCAATACAACTGATCAATTTGCAATAGAACTATGAGCTCAACCGAAAGTAACCAATTAACGAAGACAACATATTGACAAGAGTAAGTAATACAATAGAGCTCAAGTATGAACTAACTATCACATTCAATCTCAAGATAAGATGAGTTCATCACAGAGCATGTCAACAAAGCCCACTGATCAATTTGCAACAGAACTATGAGCTCAACCGAAAGTAACCAATTAACATTAGATCATATTGATAGTAGCAAGTAATACAATAGAGCTCAAGTATGAACTAACTATCACATTCAATCTCAGTATAAGACAGAGTTCATCACAGAGCATGTCAACAAAGCCCATTGATCAATTTGCAACTAGCATCGCAATATATATATATATATATATATATATATATATATATATATGCAAAGATCAACCGAATCGCCACAGAGGAGCAATACTCACAGAGAGGATGCTGCATAAGAACTCATGGTGCAAGGAGGAAGCCAGTGCCGGGGAGGAGGCCGATGTGGGGAGGAGGGAGGTGGGCGAGGAGGTCGACACGGGAGGAGGACGGCGCGGGAGAAGGCCGGGCAGAGGGGAGGAGGCCGACACGGGAGGGAGGACGGGCGGCGTCGAGGTCGAGGCGCCAATGTCGGGTGTGGCGGCGGCACCGAGGTCGGCGGCGACGCTGGGCTTACGGCCGGGAGGTGAACGGGGGCGCCGAGGTCGGGGGCGGCGGCACCGAGGTCGAAGGCGCCGAGGTCGGGGCACCGAGGTCGGGGGCGGCGGCGCAGAGGTCGGGGGCGCCAATGTCGGGGGCGGCGACGCCGAGGTCGTGGTCGGCGGTGAAGGCGAGCCCTAAACCCTAGAGGAGGCGTAACGAGCGAGAGCGTAAGGGCGCGGAGAGTAAGTGAGAAGTGAGAGAAAACCCTAGCGTTTCGCCTTATAAAAAGTATATCACAGACGGTTTTATAATACAACCGTCAGGATATATATCACTGACGGTAATAGAACCGTCGTGATAATATTATCACTGACGGTTCTCATTACAAAACCGTCTCGTGATATATATCATGACGGTTTTATTATTATAAAACCGCTCGTGATAGCTCGCTAAAACTCGATGACAACTTATGATATCCTCGACAAAACATAGTGAACTTGGTGAGACATAAATATCCTGACAAAACATAGTGAACCTGGTGAGACAAGTATGATGACAATTATGACAAGTCCATATAAATTCTAACCTGGTGACAAGTATGATGACAAGTTCAGATATAACACATTTGACTTCAAAATTCCATATCTAATTCAACTCAACTCCAAATCAAGTGAAACCAATTTTGATACTCCACATTACAATGTCGCCCACACATTGACATCAATATCAAATATGACAAGTACATTGGAGTAAATTCTTAATTAAGATATAGGCCTTCGTGATGATCGACGCGCATATAGCTAGCTTCCTCACTAGGTTCTTCCTCGAGCCTAATGCCGTTTCCGAAAGGAGGCAACTCGTCAAATTGATTGTATTCTTCCTCGCCTACTACATTCTCAACTCCGACAATCCTCCTTTTTCCATGAAGAACTACGTGGCGCTTCTTATTTGCCGGTCGGTTACATAGAAGACTTGAACAACTTGGTTAGCCAAGACGAATGGTTCATCTTTGTATCCGCACGCTCGAGGTCCACGGTAGTGACACGTGCATTTGTCGACCTTCACCGTGGGAGATGGACCCAACGGCACCGAAATAGGGGATCTTGAAAAGCACGAGTCGAGCTCCCATATCTCCTCTATTTGCCCATAGTAGGAGCTCCTCATCCCATCGATCTTGAATGCATCTATGCGGACACCGCTGTTACGGGTATGCTCTTCCTATCCGAGTCAGCCAGTATAAAATGTGTACCCATTTATGTCGTATCCTTGCCATGCGACAATTGTAAATTGTGGCCCTCGTGCCAACCATAGCAACAGTATCATCACTTGATGACCTCCCGATGATTCGCACCTTTAACCATTCGTTGAACCGCGGTTGTGCTCTCTCGTGATCCAAACCTCCGACCGGCGGATTACATTGGCGCACCATGTCTTTGTGCTCGTCGATGTACGGGACACTTGGGTCATGTGTTGCAAGACCATGAAATGGGCTTGAGCGCACGTATCCAGATCGGGAGTGATTGATTTCCTTCGATGGTCCCGATACCATCCGGTCTCCCCTCATGGCGAGATAGAGGCACACCTATCGGTTCCACGAGCCATGTAGTCGACGCAGAACTCAATGACCTCTTGGTTGCATAACCTTCGATGATCTTGCCCTCGGTCAAGATCGATTCCGTCGAGGACTTGAGAATTCCCATGTACCTCTCGAGCGGGTACATATGACGAAGAACACAAGGTCGCATATCTTTATCTCTCTCACAAGGTGAACAATGAGATGGACCATGATATCGAAAAATGGCGGAGGGAAATACATCTCAAGATGACATAGAGTGGTCACCACCTCGGCCGCAGAGCATCTAGTCCTTGGGGATCAATGATCTTCGAGCAATTGAGTTGAAAAATAACACTGACCTCAAGATTGCCACTCGGACCTTGTTCGCAAGATACTTCTAATTACAACAGAAGCATTTGTGTCATCAAGACATGACAATCATGAGACTTCATACCAATTAATTTCAAATCTTGCATAGAAACAAGGTTCTTAATGTTAGCGGAGTAACGGATGGGACTTTCACTCCATGCAAGCTCGCACAATTCATTTCTCTCGGCCTTGGATAGAGTGTAGCAAGTCGGGGAAGAATACGTTAAATCTGTCTCAGGTCTCTTAGGTGCTAACTCGGTCCTTATGTTCATATCAACCAAGTCACGCCGCATGCGTTAACACCATCCTTTGTTTTGCCACTAATGTTTAGCAAGAGACCAATCAAGCTATCACATACATTCTTCTCTCGTGCATGACGTCGATGCGATGGCGAACTTCTAAGTGCTCCCAATAAGGCAAGTCCCAAAAATTGATCGCTTCTTCCAGATGTTCTTCTCACGGGTTCTTAATTTACGCCCTTCCCAAGCACAACATCGATATCCTTAACCATATCATAGACCTCTTTCCTCTAAAAGCCCTTGAGTGAATCGTTCTCCTTATTTCCGTCGAATTGTTTTTTCATCTTGCGGTATGGGTGACTCTGAGGAAGGAACCTACGGTGACACATATACACGTTTTATGTGAGTTGTTGACCATACACTCTCTGTAGCATCTAAGCGGTCTTGAACGGGCTTTGGCTCCTTTTGTCTTTGGTCTGACCAGTTACCAAGGGCGGGAAAATCATTGATGGTGCGAGAACAACATGGCGCATAAAGTGAAGTTCTCTCGTTTACGCATCCCATACCTGCACCCTTCGTTCCACGGTGTCACAAGATCTTCCAAACAATGGTGCTAGGTACACATCAATATCATTCCTGTGTTGCTTGGCCCTTGGATAAGTAGTGACATCAAAATGTACTTCTACTTCATACACGTACCAAGGAGGAAGGTTGTACATACATAGATTCACGGGCAGTGCTATGAATTTGCTCATGTTACCGAAAGGATTCATTCCATCAGACTCAACCCTAACCTTATGTTCCTCGGTTCCGACCGAACTCTTGGAAGCTCCGATCAAAGTTTCTCCTTTGGCGAGAATCGGCAGGTGTCTTAGCTTTCCATCTCTCTTACGCTCCTCACGAGTGCCAACGCAGCAATCTTGCCTCCTTTGGGTTCACAAATAAACGCTTCAAGCGTGGGATCACAGTGCAGATACTACAACATCTTAGCGGAGGTCCTTGCTTCACCTTAGCGAGATTCGACGCTTGTATCGGGATGCTTTGCACACAGGACATACATGCATGTCCGCATACTCTTTACTGTAGAGGATACAATCGTTCGGACATGCATGTATTCTTTCTACTTCCATTCCCAATGGACAAATAACCTTCTTTGCTTGATAGGTGGTCTTTGGGCAACACGTTTCCCTCGGAAGGATGTCCGCTAGAGACCTAACAACGCCGTGAAACTCTTATCGGACCAACCATTGTTTGCCTTCAATTTCAGCAGTTCAAGCACGGTTGACAACCTTGTATATTTCGCTTGCAACCAGGAACAAAGGTCTCACCGAGTCCTCCCTTAAGCCCTCGAATTTACAAAACTCTCTCTCCTTGTAGTTCTCTTCGCATCGCAGTAGCATCCGATCCAGATTGTCATCGTGTGACCTATCCTCATCAAAAGATCTGATCCACATCCGGCATATCGTTGACTTCCTCGGCGATGCCGTCATTACTAACTTCATGTGTAATAATCTACTCTTCACCGTGGATGGTCCAACATGTATACCCTTTTTGAAACCCTTGAATCAAGTGCGCTTCTATTTGCGCGTTGTTAAACATCTTGATTACGCAATCAATGCATGGACAATTACATAAAATTTATCCCTTCTTCAACATATCACCTTTCGTGGCTCTTCTAAAAGCAACCACGCCATTAATGTACTCTTGACTCACATGGTTCACATCTGTACATCCGGTTTGATCCATCTACACTACGCATGTAACAAATTAGTGTCAAAATTGATTAGCGATTAATTTATAGCAAACATAAAGGGTTATAGATCGTTACCCTCGGAGCTCACAAAGAAAATCGATTCCTCTCCTTTCCTTCTCCTCTCTAAGGTGGCGCAATGGGGAGGAGGCGGCGGTGTTGGAGGCGCTAGGGCAAGGGTCAACCTTCTCCTCTCTAAGTGGCGCGAACGGATAATTATTGATTATCTGCATGATTGTTGATTAGATACGAGACAAAAGACAAGAGGAAGATCCTAATAACTAGCAAGTTGGTCCGCGATTGCGCAGTATCCGCTTTGATATAATTGAAACAATAAACCACCGTGATGACGTTTCTTCATGGATATAAATGGAGGAAATATAAAATAGATCATTGCACATGTGACTTATCTTGGTGTGTCATAAATTACGCTTTTTAATCATTCTAGAAAACTACTCATGAAATTAGTTCTGATTAAGACTTTCACTTCTTTGCACGTACTTACTCGTTTTGTCTAATCGTTGCACAAAGGAATTACACTAGATTAATTAAAGGCTACATGTTTTGCTTTTCATTTTCTGGAATTAGGGTCCATCAAATTGAGAGCTAGATGTACGTACGTTTTGCCTTTTCCCATCAAGTAGTATTAATTGAAACTTAAACCCTATGCTTCCGATTAAGGAATACAACAAAGAAAACAAAACATTAGGGTCTATGTACAGAGTAGCAAAATCAGGGAAATTCACTAATCAATAGAGTGGATAAAGGATAATCAGTATTACTTCATCTGTTTAATTAGGGGAGGAGCCGCAGGTTGGAGGAGCTAGGGCAGGGAAGTGGCCTGGCACCTGGGAGAGGAGAAGCTAGCTAGCAGATCTAAGTGGAGCCCAGCAGCAGGGGGTCGGTTGATTATCCAAACCACTTGGCAGAGGCAAAGGGCAGAGGCTGAAAGCGGTCTGGCGCAGAGGGATGTGTCGCGCTCAATTTATACCCAGCAGGGATATCACGAGCGGTTCTTAATAAAACCGTCGTGATAATCAGTTATCACGAGCGGTTCTCATTTGGAACCGCTATAGATATCCTGAGCGGTTCTCACGAAAAACCGTGCGTGATAATCCCAAATCCGCAGCGGTCCTTATTGAGAACGTGCGTGATATTATACGAGCGGTTCTCGTGAGAACCGTGCGTGATTTGGGGATTATCACGGGCGGTTTGTGAATAGAACCATCGTGTAATATCCTGACGGTTTGTGGCGGTTCTCGAGAGAACCGTTTGTGATTTGGGGATTATCACAGACGGTTTGTGAATAGAACCGTCTGTGTAATATCACAGACGGTTCTAGTCACAAACCGTCTGTGATAGATGACTATCACAGACGGTTCTAAAAAATACCGTCTGTGATAGGCTTCCCGCGCCACCCGCAGGTCGGTAGGTTTAACACGAGCGGTTCCAAAGGAACCGCAAATGCGTGATGGGGCGTCTACTATAGCCTGTTTTGTAGTAGTGTTTAGTCGTCATGTTTATCGTGAGACGAATTCGGCTGCTCATTTTTGCTCGAAGAGAGCCTCGTTGAGTAATGTAATGTGTTCATGGGTGAATTGTACTCCAGACTTCTTGATGGAGGCAATTACTAAGGATTGTAATCTTGCTTCAAGTTAATAAGGCTCTTGTGATTTGCCAAAAAAAAAAAAGGTGTAAATAGTCCTGAAATCTGTGAAGAAAGGTCGTTCAAATTTTGATAAACCGCTTCTAGTCTGTTTGACAGTAAACGGTGGTAGCCTCCCTCGAGCCGTTTTTGCGAAGTCTAAACCAAAAAAGATTGTTAGAAAATTTTGTAGTAACTTGTATATGTATAGCAAAAGTACATATTCTCGGACCATGTTATGAAGAAGGCTGCACGTGTTTCGTTGACACCCCCTATCGTCTTGTATAGTACTGCAGCATACTCCCTACGTCACTATATTATAGAGAAGTCTATACATCATATAGTGATTGCAGCGTACTGTCCATGTCATTAATTAAGTGTAGGTCGTTTTGGAAAAAAATTTGTCTTCACTTTGACTATGATCTTAGATAACAATATACTAGCAAAAATATTAAAAAACTATATGTTATGAAAATGTTTCCTAAGACAAATATAACGACATTATTTTCATTTAGTCAATTTATATACTTTCACATATAATAATGGTCAAAGTTTCCAAAGTTTGATCGCATAAATCCAAGTGTGACATATTTTTAGTGATGGAGGGAGTATTTGCTACATTGCGGCTTTATCAGAACTACAGTAATTGTTGTATCTATGCAAGACTACCACGCGTGCTCCATTTTTAGATTTCATGACTTCAGAGCCGTCACAACCAGCTGGGTAATATACTTTGTTGCTATGTATGCTCAAGAATAGACTACAACTTTAGTTAGTACTACTTTAATTAGGGCATGTCTGGAACAAAGAAATTTAGTAAGAAATGGTTTAATTCCAACAAGAATCAGGGAAAAATCTCTCGTTCCATACTGGGCCTTAGGTAATTTGACCTGTGAGAATTGAAGCCTGCTCAAATCAATGCTCTTTGGTTAAGATACTTGCTTTAAGTACTAATTTTTTAGCGTCATGGAACTATTTTTAGCAAAGGTGCTTTTTACTCGTACTGTGAATTAAACCCGGAAAAGGAACCGCGCATTCTCGCATTCCCAATGAAACGCAACCCATCCAACTACCCAAGCCCCAATGCCTTATAACTAATATATATACTAGTAGCGAAACTAAGCCCAATGCAGGCTTCTGCAGAGAAACATATTTTGACAAGAGTAATACAAAGGAAATTTGAGCTAAAATACATGGCATGATAGGTAGTACCATGAGAGAAACACCAAAAGAATATAAAATCTTTTAAGATGTGTAGGAATTGTATCACAAAGGAATTGGCGTAGCTACAAAATTCCTATAAGCATTTCTACAAATCCAAAACTGTAGACACTGAGCATGCATTCTAGTTCAACATTCAATAGCCACTAATCTCGTTCTCTCCATCTTGAAGCTCTAATCTCGTTCTCTCCATCTTGAAGCTCATCATCTTAAGATTCTTTGCAACCTTCAGAACTCTACTAGCAAACAAAGAAAGAGGAATTAGAACCACACAAACTATAGTGATTAGTGTAAAAAAAAAAAGAGGAAATCTAAATAGCAATTTGAAATTTACGCAAGTTGGTCTTTTGGTGGCAAAGCGACTGTGCGCTGTGGTGATGCACCAGCCTCAAACATAAAAAAAATTCTATCTTTGCTTCCATCAGTTGCAATCGGTCAAGTCATGAACCTTAACAGGACCATACACGAAAACATATATAAATTGGGCCTAAAGAAGGGCGAAAAATTCAATTAAATAATATATGGTTAGTGAAGTATAACCTAAACCTTGTACATGTGCATGAGCATGAGGTCTTTCTGAATTTTTCAAGTCTTATATTCATGGTTCGAACTTGAGCATTGTGTCTGATCAAAAAAAACTAACATATTAGGTCACTTTAATTTTAAATATTGCACACAAAGGAAAGAGCATATATAATGGCAGAGACAAGCAAATTATTGAAGTACGAAGCTTGTGAAATCAACACACCTACTCTTCAGTTATATGTCACATGAAAACCACATTAGGTCATTCATTCAAGCCTGGTTTCAAGATTTATTCATTCAAATATTGGAGCAGGGCTATCCAAATATAAGCATGAAAACAAAGGCAAGAGACGATGTCTGAGCATCAAGTGTCAACTACATTTTTTTTTGTTACTAAACAAAACCTGGAGCAGCACATGTACAACTAAGATAAAGGTGAAATGGTTAAGTAGAAATTTGATAGTATTGTTACTATTAGTCTAAAGTGTTAGCACCAGGAAAACACCACGCGAGAACACTCAACGACAACACAAAACACACGCACATGCACACGCTATCACGTAGACAGGAACCACATGCACATGTGCTAGAGGCAAGACTAGAAGATGCAATACACGCATGCGAACACCTTGGAAGCAATACTCGTGTAGACACTACAATCACGCTAGGAGAAGCACATGCATGTGCTAAACTTTGGATTGAATCAACGCACGCACGGGAAGCTGGAAGATAGATTTTTTTGGTGTTGCATGCACAGCATTTCTATTTTTTCCTTCTCTATTACTTCAATCAAAATACATCTGATTACACATCCTTTTAAAGACTACGAAATTTGCTAACCAAGCCAAAACTAAACATAGAAAGCCTAAGAAACAAACTAATTTGATCCGATGCTGATTGCATCAGGATCCTAATGCCCTATTACTTGGCAAGTCTAGATTAGTTTCCAACAATCTCCCTCCTAATCAAGATTTGCCTTCTCCTAGTTGATGACTTTAGACTCGACTAACATGCAAAAAAAAAATACTAAGACAATCACCCCCTAATCAAGATGGCTTCACAGTAGTGCCTGTTCGTCATCCACCGCAGTGAAATGCGCCACTTCCTTTCTCGGCTTGCGGCACTCGTTGGCAAAATGCCCTCGGATACCACAATTGTAGCATTTGATGTTCTTCTTGTTGAACCTGCGCTCACTAATATCGGAGTCACTGCTATCCTCCTCGTCATCATGGCCGCCGCCACGGTCACCGGCTTTGCCGCGGTCACGATTCTTCTTTACGCTATTGCCTGACCCTTCCCTATTCTTCTTATCTTTGGTGAAAGTCTCCCATTGCGTGCACGTGAGCAACAGATGCTCACTCTCCTTCGGGTCGCTGAAACAAATTTGGACATGCTCATCGTAGACTTTGTACCGCCCAACAAGGTCTTCGACGGTGAGGGTCTTCAAGTCCACGCCTTTGCTTTCGATAGAGGTGACAAGTCAGATGCAGCATACCGGTTGCACGAAGAAAAAACTGCAACAACGGCACTCTCATCTACCGTGTCGCCCAACGCGCGGATCCCGGTGACGACCGATGTCACCCGACTAGTGAAATCTTCAATGGTCTCCCCTTCCTCCATCTTTAGCCCCTCGAAGTCCTTTTTGAGGGTCTCCAAGTTGGCCTCGCGCACACACTCGTGCCCCATGTGTGCCATCTTGATTGCCTACCATTCTGACTTCGCCGTGTCTTTCCTGATGAGGGAAGACATGTTGCCCCGGCACGGCCTGGTAGATGGCGTGCAGTGCCATCCGATCCTTCTGGTACTCAGCGGCACCAGGCTCCACTGCTTCCCACACGTTCTGCGCCTGAAGAGCGACACACATCTTCATCGCCCAAATCATGTAGTTCGTGCGGGTGAGCTGTGGGTACGACATCGCCACACTACTACGTAAAAGGCCTTACAGACGGTTCAAAAACGCCATCACGAGGCGGTTCCGTGAGCGAAATGCGAGTTTATGGGTCGATAATGCTAATGGTCATCACAGACGGTTCTCGAACCGCTCGTAATACATATCTATCACAAACGGTGCGTCAGATGCAACCGCTGCGCGATAGTCGACTCCTGACGCACGGCACGTAGATAAAACCGCTCGTGATATTCGACTACCACAGATGGTCCGTAGATAAACCGTGCGTGATGAGTCGACTACAGACGGTCGTAGATAAAACCGTCGTGATATTCGATTACCACGACGGGTCAGAGATAAACCGCTCGTGATAGTAGACTACCATAGAGCGATGCGTATATGAAACCGCTCGTGATAGTCACTATCACGCACGGTTTCATATACGCATCGTCGCGGTAGTCGACTATCACTGCACGGTTTCATCTACTGAACCGCTCTGTGGTAGTCGACATATCACAAACGGTTTCATCTACAGACCGTCTGTGGTAGTCTTTTGCATTGCTTAATCTATTTCTGTTTATTGGCTAGCCTCAGGAAATGCTAGCCATGCCCTCTGAAACAAGCACATCCAATTCTCATTCATTTCAGAAGCACATCAAAATTGCATTCATTTCAGAAACAAGCACACATCCAATTCACAAATCAATTAACTAAAATTAACCATTAATGTACATTAATTTACACACATGTACCATTATGTTCAATCTATCTCAATCAAGTTCAATCTGCTACACTGTGGAAACTCCCATTTGGATTTATGACCTGTCTGTTCAGGAATGCCGCAAGGTGTGATCGAATTTTTATGAGCTCGCTCTGTTCCAACGCAGTTTCAGCGATGTTTGCAACCTGTCGATATGAAGGTTAAATTCGGGCTTATATAAATTGGTAAGTATATATGAAATAATTGTTGAAAGATTGACAAACCTGAGGATCATTGGTGATCGCGGAACCGACGAGTAGTTGCATGTTGTGGCAAACATAGTATCCACAGACGTTGCGGCCCGGCAACTGCTGGTGGCACTGCAAAAATAGAATTGGTTAGTTCAAGAGGCATTGCTACGAAGTGTTATATAGGATTAATGTGTACTAGCTAGCAAGTCACCGGAATGTTTGATCATGTTGCGGCGTCCTTCCTTGATATTCCATCCTCTAGCATGTAACACGTCGAACACCCCACGTGACTCCAAGAAGTTAGCCTTAGCCATTGCAAAGGAAGGAAAGACTACAATAGAGTTTCTATAGAGGAAATGTGTTTACGATGATTAAACTCGGATAGTTGTGAAGTTGTGGTGGCCCTCTATAGGGAATCTAGGTATATTACGTATTTCGTTTTGGTATAATTACAATTAGAATCCAATGGAACCTACGGGTATGTCGGCATGGTCATTAAACCTAAGTTCGTGTTGCTTATAAAGTACAAATCAACATTAAGTATAGCCAGAGTGCAACACTACTTACTTACGGTTGTAGGGCAAAAGTATGAATTCCTTGTTGCGGTGAGCCATGAAAAAATCTATAACGTAATTCTCGCGAATGTTGCATTCGCCGTGATGCTTTGCTCGGAGACAACGTGTGGGTCGAGGAAACCTACCGGTGATTTCCTTCTTTCGCTTCACGGATCATGTATCTATTATACAAAAGCTAGGAGTTATATATAACATTTATCGATATTACACTAACATTGACCGTGATTGTACACACTTACGAAGGTCCAAAGATCGTATGATTGAGACGCCGAGCTCGTCGAGGTTGAAGAGACGAACAAGTCGTCGAAGGTCACCGTGAAGACAGCGTCTTGATACACGTGGTTAAAATGATGCTCCTTGAACTTGACGGTGACACCGAGCATCGTTGATCAACCGCTTGTTGGATCTGCTCCATGTACCATGCATGCAATTCCGTGCAATCCAAATTCTAGGGTAGGGCTGTCTAACTTCTCGAGCAACGGCTCGCGCTGGCTTGTATTTCCGCCAACGGCAAGAAGGGATATCGAGAAGACTCGATCGCCTTCGATTTGCCCTTGCCCTTGCTGCCTCGCTTTGTATAGGTCGACTTCACAAGAGTCGATCGAGCACGAGGTGTAGATGCATGTGATCTGGCGGGCCCTTGCCATGTCGGTCAGAAGCCGGTGCGATCAAGTCCGTGGACTTGATGCCGTTCTGAGACATTCCCGTGAAGTTGACACCGAGCGGGTAGCTCCAGCGGATGTCCTCCTTGGGCCTTTGGATGAATGTTCCAACGGCTTGCCCTAGAGTCATGACCTCATCGTTTGGGGAATTTTCAGTGGGACGGCCTCGAAATTGGCACAAACACCGCCCACATTCACTTTTTGCGAAACCCGAGCTAGATTTGCACCGTGCACCAAAGCTCCGATACTGGATGGATACACCTGGCCCCAAGCAGCATCTAGGGCAACAGAGACATATCTCACTTGGAGCTTGCACTTCGTAGCCACCTACGTACATAACGGTACAAAATTAGCTACTCCAACAGGCTTATGAATGGATTGAGCATTCCAGAGATAATAATTATTACCTGGATGTCATCGACGGAAAATCTGTCATCACCTATTGTGGTAGGGTTAGGGTTGGACGCGCAGCTACTCGGATGTTTGGGGGGGCTAGCTAGCGGTATAGTAGGGGCAGGGGCTTCCAACTGACTTGGCATTTGCAATCCCCTAATCCTTTCCTCAAAAGTCTCTTGCTGCTTTTGCTCGAACGCACGAATCCTTTCCTCAAAGGATTGACTGACTTTTTCACTGACCTCGCTCTGATTTTTTCGGTGAGCTCATCTCTGAGGATGCACGAAGATCCTCTCGTAGCTTTGCATCGTGCTCGGCTTTGGCTCTCCTCCTACTCGGGACGATCCTCTGTCCGCTTGGAACCATTGTTCCCATGTAACAAAAACACCCGCGCCTCTCGTGGCGACCCGGATGCTCACTGTTTCCTAGGGCCGCAGAGAGTATATCTTTCTCCCTATCCGCTCGAATGAGCCTTGGGAAGATTGTGCACTCGGCGTTATCCGCAATATAGCCCGACATGTCATTTCACTTCCTATGAAGTTATGGAGTAATTACAAACTAGGTAGTTCGATATCTTACCAGCGTTGGGACACTTCACGGTCTTCGGGTTTGGAAAGTACACTTTCAGTAGGTCAATAGCTAACCTCGCAAATAACCATCGTCGGGCGCCACATCGCTGATCTCGAAATAGCAGGAGAGATTCAAACCGCTTGCATGTTGTTCCGATCCCTCCATATCGGGCTTTACCCGCATACCCAATGTGCCGAAGTGCGTGGGGGTGCTTGTTTTTTGCCTGGAGGGCCGTGTGCGCCGCACTTTCACTCTTAAATTCATCTGTCGTCTTCTTCGCCACAAACTCGGCCCAGGACTCTTCCAATAATAGATACTTGTGGAAGGGCGGCTTCAGATCCTTCTCCACGTAGTTCTTGACAAGCGTGCTCTTGAAGTTCTTCCACGCTTTGCACGCTTGTAGCAACGCGTGTCGTCGCACGGAGTCCAGGAGTTCTACCGGGATCTCGAACGATGCAAGAATTTCCGCAAGACAGCAGTTTTCAATGGTCCGGGCACCACCTTCCACGAATCGTAGGTGATCTTGACCCGTTCCCGTGCAACTATTTCGACCATTCTCGGAATCTGACATTTGCTCGGCGAGGATTGATAGGGTCCCGGTGATCGACGACTCCGTGATGGTAAATCGCCCGTGGGCCTTTTCGATATTCCTCTTCTTCTACCGCGGTTGGATATTGTTCGAGAGGATGGTGCATCATCGGACACATGAGGTACGACTCGAATGAGAGGAAGACATCTTCACAAGAAATAGAACATCATGTGAACAAATGAAATCAAAGATAAAGCTAAGATTTAACATTTTGATATTGCTATCGATGTAGAGTAAGCATTCCAATTAGAGCTCAAGTACAAACCCGATTATCAAAACAATTTCAAGACAAGACTATTATCATCACAGAGCATTCATCTCAAGCCCAACACACCACATTGCAATGTATTCCAAAGAGCGATATCAAAACAAATACCATATGAATAACTGACTAGAACAAATACAAATTCCTAAAACAAGTACAATTATCATGAAGGACCATGACAGATTATTGATAGAAATAGTTAGGAAAGGGGCATGCGGGTCGATCGGTAACTCGGCATTGGTTACCTTTGGGCGTCGAGGAGAAGGACGAGCAGGGAGCAGTACCGGAGCAGCAGGGCGGCGTCGAAGGGGAGGCGCCGGGCTCTGGGAGGGGAGGAGGCGGCGGCTCAAGGGTCAGAGGAGGAGGCTCGGCGGGCTCGGGGGAGGCGCGGCCGAGGAGGAGGCGGCGTCGACAGGATCGGGAGGAATAGCGCCGGCTCGAGGAGGCGGTCGAGGACGGTGGCGATGGGCTCGGGGAGGAGGAGCGAGAGGAGTTGAGAAACTTAATCGCTTGAGAGTGGCGGGCGCGGCAAACCCTAGCTAGAGTCGAATGTAAATAGGGATGGACATCACAGACGGTTCTAAATTAGAACTGTCATGATACTACTATCACGGCCGGTTCTAACTTAGAACCGCTCGTGATATGATATCACGCACGGTTTTAATAAACAACCGCTCTGTGATATTGATGAATCACGCAGCGGTTTTAATAAACAACCGCTCGTGATATATGATTATCACGAGCGGTTCTAATTTAGAACCGCTCGTGATAGTGTAAGCATGCAGACGGTTCTAACTTAGAACCGCTCGTGATATATGATGTATCGAGCGGTGTTAATAAACAACCGTGCATGATATATATGTAGCATGCACGGATTTGATAAACAACCGCTCGTGATATACATGTGAGACGATCGTAGTTCAAACCGCTCGTGATATTATTTTGTATTGGTTAATATCTAGATCGTTTCATTTATTGGCTAGCCTCAGAAATGCTAGCCATGCCCTCTGAAACAAGCGTAAAAGACAACAAGTACATGTATATACATCAATTCACATTCATTTGAGAAACAATCACATCCATTTCACAAGACAAATCTCAATTAATTAACTCAAATGAACTAAAATTAACCATGATCATCGTAATGTATATAGTACATATACACACATTGTTCAATTAATCTTTAAAAATTAGCCCTTCATGATGATCGACGCGTATGTAGCTAGTTTCGTCATGTTCTTCTTCCTCGACCCTTATGCCGTTTCCAAAGGAGGCAACTCGTCAAATTGATTGTATTCTTCCTCGCCCACTACATTCTCAACTCCGACAATCCTCCTTTTTCCATGAAGAACTACGTGGCGCTTCTTATTTGCCGGTCGGTAACATAGAAGACTTGAACAACTTGGTTAGCTTGAGACGAACGGTTCGTCTTTGTATCCGACACGTTCGAGGTCCACGGTAGTGACGCCGTGCTTGTCGACCTTCACCGTGGGAGATGGACCCAACGGCACCGAAATAGGGGATCTTGAAAAGCGTGAGTCGAGCTCCCATATCTCCTCTATTTGCCCATAGTAGGAGCTCCTCACCCCATCGGATCTGAATGCATCTATCACGGACACCGCTGTTCTGGTTAGTGCTTTTTATATCCTGAGCCTGCGTATAGAATGTGTACCCATTTATGTCGTATCCTCGCCATGTTACAACTGTAAATGTTGGCCCTTTTGCCAACCATGTCAGCATATCACTTGACGAGCTCCTAGCAAGTCGCTCCTTCAACCATTGGTTGAACCGCTCATTGTGTTGTCTCGTGATCCAAACATCTGGCCGCAGCGGATTCTGTTGCCGAAGCACGTCCTTGTGCTGGTCGATATACGGGGACACTTCAGTCATGTGTTGCAAGACAGTGAAATGGGCTTGAGCATACGCATCCATATTTGGAGTGATTGCTTTCTTCCGATGGTCCCGATACCTCGAGCCTCCCTCATGGCGAGATCGAGGCACACCCTATCGGTTCGACCGAGCCATGTAATCGAGGCGTAACTCAATGACCTCTTGGTTGCATAACCTTCGACGATGCCGCCCTCGCCGAGATCGATTTCGTACATATGACTTGAGAATTCCATGAACCTCTCGAACGGGTACATGCTACGAGGAACACGGGCCGACATCTTTATCTCCCTCACAATATGAACAATGAGATGGACCATGATATCGAAAAACGACGGAGGGAAATACATCTCAAGATCACATAGTGTCGTCACCACCTCGCCCCGCAGAGCATCTAGTCCTTCGAGATCGATGACCTTCTCGAGCAATTGTGTTAAAAAATAACACGACCTCATGATTGTCTCTGACCTTGATCGGCAAAATACTTCTAATTGCAACAGGAGCATTTGTGTCATCAACACATGACAATCATGAGACTTCATGCCAATTAACTTCAAATCTTTTATCGAAACAAGTTTCTTCATGTTGGCGAGTAACCGGACGGAACTTTCACGCCATGCAAGCACCGCGATTCGGTTCTCTCGGCCTTGGACAGAGTGTAACAAGCGGGGAAGGTACGTTCGTCCTTTATCGGTCCTTGTTGGTGCTAACTCAGTCCGATGTCCATATCAACCAAGTCAAGCCGCATGCGTTGACACCATCTTTTGTTTTGTCACGAATGTTCAAGAAGAGACCAATCAAGTCACATACATTCTTTTCTACATGCATGACGCCGATGCAAAGGGCGAACTTCTAGGTGCTCCCAATAAGGTAAGTCCCAAAATATTGATCTCTTCTTCCACATGTTCTTCTTACTTGTCCTCGATTTACATCCCTTTCCAAGCACAACATCTAAATCCTTAACCATATCATAGACCTTTTTCCGCTTAAATGCCTTGGAGCTGAATTGTCCTCCTTCTCTCCGTCAATTGTTTCTTCATCCTGCGGTATGGGTGAGCCCTCGAAGGAACCTACGATGACGCATGTACACGGTTTTCTTGTGAGTGATTGACCACACTCTGGGTATCATCTAAGCGGTGAGTATGTGCTTTGGCCCTTTTGTACTCGGCCCGACAGATTAGCAAGGGGGATAATCATTTATGGTGCGAGAACAACAAGGAACGTAAAGTGAAGTTCTCTCGTTTGTACGCATCCCATACTGCACCCTTCAATCCACAAGATTTTTAGATCTTCCATCAATGGTGCTAGGTACACATCAATATCATTCCTGTGTTGCTTCGCCCTTGGATAAGTATCGACAACAAAATATACTTCCGCTTCATACACAACCAAGGAGGAAGGTTGTAGATACTGAGCGCCACGGCCAAGTGCTATGTCATTGCTCATATTACCGAAAGGATTCATTCCATCATACTCAATCCAAACCTTATATTCCTCGGTTCCACCAAGTCTGCAAACCTCCTATCGATGTTTCTCCACCGGGCGGAATCAGCAGGTGTCTTAACTTTCCGTCATTCTTACGCTCCTCTCGAGTGCCAATCTGGAGCTTTTGCATTCTTTGGGTTCGCAAAAACCGCTTCAAACGGGGAATTACAGAAGATACCCGCCACCTTAGCAGAGGTCCTTTCTTCACCTCGATTCCTCGTCGTCATCCGATTGCTTTACGCTTGTATCGGGATGCGTTGCACACGGACATACATGCATGTTTGTATACTCGTTACGGTAGAGGATACTGATCGTTCGGACATGCATGTATTCTTTCTACTTCCATTCCCAATGGACAAAGAACCTTTTGGCTTTGTAGGTGGTTTTGGGCAACTCATTTCTCCGGAAGCATGTCCGCTAAGAGACCTAATGACTCAGTGAAACTCTTGTCGGACCAACCGCTGCTTGCCTTCAATTTCAGTAGTTTAAGCACGGATGACAACCTTGTGTATTCCGACTTGCGGCAGGAACAAAGGTTTCTCCGAGTCCTCCATCACGCCCGAATTGAACATACTCCCTCTCATCACGCTTCTTCGTGATCGCTGAAGCATCGATCTAGATTGTCATCGTGCGGCCTATCCGAATCGGAACCACAATCGACATTGGCGGCATATCGTTGACTTCAGTATAATATGCATATCGTTGACTTCTGTATAATATGCTCTTCACCGTGATGGTCCAACATGTATAACCCTTTTGAAACCCTTCAATCAAGTGTGCTTCGATCTGCGCTCGGTTGTTAAACATCTTCGATTCTCGCAATCAATGCATAGATAGTACATATATTCCGCCCCTTATTCAACATATCCTCCTCGGCCTCTTGTAAGCAGACACGCCATTAATGTACTCTTCACTCACACGGTTCTCGGTGCACATCGGCTTCGGTCCATCACACGGTTCAGTATTGAAAACCACGAAAATAAATAAAAGGGTGATGACTTTCAAAGCGTATTTTCCGAGGCTTAATTATGATTTTTTCATTTTTACATTTTTCGGATTTTATTAACTTACATGTGGGCCCTACTTGTCGCTGACTCATTTTTATTTCATGATTTTATTTATAAAATCTATGGCGATCCCACATGTCATAGACTCGTTAGTTTATTAACTAAATGATTAAAAACAAGAGGATTAATTAATTTGAAGCTCAAAGCGGGCTTAGGGGTGACATCGCATTGCTATATAGTCGTGGCTCTCGGCCCTAAGGTCTCGCCGAGGCGAACCGACGATCACGATGTCCCATGGAGGCGCTGAACTAGCGATTTGGCGTGAACGCTCAAACTACTCAAATTAAAGGATGCTTATGCTTGAAGATCTCACCTCGATCACGAGGAAGGTGTCAATGAAAGTCGGGAAGGTCCAAGCGCGGGTGGGTCGCCGATCGGTGAACAGAGGCGACGGCAAGCTCCTCGGCGACAATATACAAGCTGAAATGGACCAGCCGGCCGGTGAGGTGAGGCGATGTACTCAAACCGCACGAACGGCGATGGACCTATCGTGGCGCCTAGAGATATGGAGATCAAGAAGACTATATCTGTTTTGGCCGGGAGGCGGAGCTATATATATACGTCGTGGTGAGTTAATTATCACGGACGGTTTTAACAAAACCCGCCTCGTGATATTGGGCAATATCACGACGGTTCATGTTTGGAACCGCTCGTGAAGTATCACAGACGGTTCTAAAACAAACCGCTCGTGATATTGGTAATATCACAGACGGTTCATGTTTGGAACCGCTCGTGAAGTATCACGACGGTTCCAAACATGAACCGCTCGTGATATGACATCTTCGCTGACGGTTTTAGCGCGGAGAATAACATGCACGGTGGGTAACAAAAACCGCTCGAGATTGTGTTTATCTGAGACGGTTTCGGCGAACCGCTGCGTGATTAGGCGCCCAAGATAGCATTTTCGTAGTAGTGTCACCACGCTTTCCCTCTTCACCACCTGCGAGGCAGATGGATCACCTCGCAGCACACATCGCTCGCCGAATGGAAACATACTCCTTCCTTCTCTCGGCATCCTCTCGGACACACGAAAATCACCAAAGCTCTGATACCAATTGTTAGCACCAGGCAAACACCATGCGAGAACACTCAACGCCAACACAAAACACACGCACACGCACACACTGTCATGTAGACAAGAACCATATGCACATGTGATGGAGGCAAGACTAGAAGATGCAATACACACATGCGAACACCTTGGAAGCAATACTCGTGTAGACACTACAATCACGCTAGGAGAAGCACATGCATGTGCTAAACTCTGGATTGAATCAACGCACGCATGGGAAGCCGGCAGAGAGATTTTTTGGTGCTGCATGCACAGCGTTTCTATTTTTTCCTTCTCTATTGCTTCAATCAAAATACATCTAATTACATGTCCTTTTAAAGACTACGAAACTTGCTAACCAAGCCAAAACTAAACATGGAAAGCCTAACAAAGGAAACGAACTAATGTGATCCGATGCTGATTACATCAGGATCTTAATGCCCTATTACTTGGCAAGTCTAGATTAGTTTCCAACATAAAGATGCATCAGGAAGCAAGCAAAAGGTGGAATCTAATTAAAAAAATTTGATAAGTCATCAAGAAACAAAAGCACTGGAATGATGTCGAGGTTCAGGTGCTAAGGGAATGATGTGACCGCAGCAAAAAAAAATGTTGATAGGTCATCAAGAGCCAATACCAAGATATATAACTCATCATGTGACCTCAGCACCAAAATGTTCATAAGTTAATATGGCATTTCTCCTAGGACGCAGACATACTCTAGAGAACATTGAGATGACGATAGAGAAAAGGCCAATATATTTAACTGAGTTCAAAGCATGCCAGGAGATGCTAATCTGAATACAAAAATGTGGATCATCACACAATAACAAAACTCAGCATGAAACAAGTTATGACATATTCGCTAAATACCCTCCAGATAGGAATGAGATGGATCACATAATAAAAGGCTAATATCTTCGCTTCTGCATAGAGTCCAAAACATGCCTGGAGATGTGACGCTGAAGACGAATTGGCAAATAGCTATTCTATGTTGTAACAAAACCAGATTGTTGCCCTGATATTACTTGAATGGTTAATTCTTGATAATCACTGCAATATGCTACATGCAGATATCACATTGTACCATGGTTAATAGATTAGATACTAACGTGGCAACTTCTTTTAAGCTACACACTTATACCATCGCATGTAACTGGTCAAAAGGCTGTAAAAGAGACGCATTGTCTGAAATAATGCTAGTAGCAAGCTCGGCTTTTATCTAAACAAGGACAAGTCAACTCAACTAACCACCTTTGGACGAAGCAATTTTGTGTGCTAGTTATTTCAAATAAATTGGGTGTGTTTGGTTCCCTGCATACCCCTAGCCTAACCCGTACGGGTCATCTAGGCTGAAGCGAGCTAGGCTATGTTGATGCAATATAGGTTGTTTGGTTGGTTGTTTCTATTGGGCCAGGCTATGCTGAGATATTGTTTGGTTGGATGCATAAGGATGTTGACCGCAAGCGTAGATGTAAAAGATAGTGGAAAGAAAATGTTAGCATGGCTTTAATTTTGTCTAAATATATTCTAATAGCCCTCATTTTACCTTAACACACTTTAATCCACTCTAATACTACCTAATATGAATTGATCACCTCTTAATAACATCATTAGCAGAGCCTACATCTAGAGAAATGGAGAAATTGAGCGTTTCTGCCTAGCCTGGCCTGAAGGTACCTTTTGCATCTATTCAGTCATGTTGCTTTACACGTGCAACCATCCAAACAAGCGAAACCAAAAAGATTTTGCACCTGAGAAGCCTGGCCCAAGCTTATACACCCTACCAAACACACCCAAAATAATCCTATCTCTTGTACGGAGTATGAATGATATAGTGCCACTTACCCGGGATGGGCCGAGAGGGCCACTAGATTTCATCCAAGCATCGATGTCAGGATTCATAATTCCATTAGAGACAGGGCAGCGAGGAAGGACCTTCTGCTCAAACGAAACGAAACTAGTAGGTGTAGAAGCAGTGACCCTCTCGAAATAATGGACAAGGCACATCACTTTCTGCTCCTGGCTTTGCCTCGAATTGCAAGTCAGAGCCCAATCGATCGATCAGTAAATCACAGAAGAATAATAGATCAGCAATAATAGTTGACCACTTTTACCCCAATAAAAATCAACTAAACTAAAATGAGCAAGGGACATACACGAACAGATAGTTGAAATTGATCGTAGTAGACTCTATGCAAAATCATAGATGTAATTACAACAATCAACGTAACAAGCAGACACCAAGCTTGCATCTATAGATGAACACACCAGAACAAGTCAGTCAATGCACACTCCCTAGCCTCCTAACTCTTAAACCAACTAACTAATCAGTAAATCCAAACCTAGCTCGCATCTAACCACAAACCAACGAAGCAGACGAGTTGAAAGTAAGGCGTGAACAATACTATGTAGTCGATGGTGATGAAGGGGTCATGTCGTTGACAGCAACGAGCTTGACGTCATCGCTCTAGAGGGACACCCTAGCCATGAGCCTCCCGATCCTCCGAATCCTGCAACCCACCACAAAAAAAAACCATCACAAACCACTCGAATAACCCAAGTAGACCCGGTTCTAAAGATCGCACTCCTCACAAAACTGCAATCAATATGGAAGAACGGGGTACGTGCCGAGGTTGCGGAGGTCGTCGAAGTGTCGGCACATGGTAGCCTCCTCCTGGGTGATGGCGCGCGGACCTATGGACATTCTCCTGCGCATTGTACGGAGGCACGTGGCCGGCGATGAAGAGCGCCCCCATCTCCTCCCACGCCACTGTGTGCCCTTTCTTTCGTGAGAGTACGGGAGGGAAAATGGGAAGGAGGCGCCGAAGGCGTTCTAGGGTTCGGGTGAGCAACAACTCAGGAGCGGCGACGACAGCGATGGAAGGTGGGGAGGAGGGATCAGCGGCGGAAGCGGAGCGGAGGAGGAGAAGGGGAGGAAGGAGCGGCTGTGGCGGCGACTGCAGGAGAGGAGACGGGGAGGAAGCGGTGGCAAGGGGGAAGAAACGCAAGCGAAACACGTAAGGAAGGAGAATAAAGAAAGAGACGCATAGCAAGGGGGAATAAAGATCGAAGAATCGAGAGAGGAGGACGACGCGAAGGCATCGCAGCCTCGTAGGCGAGCGCTAGGCAAAAAAAATCGGACGGCTGCGAACGAAAGACGCGCTGGATCCGGCGGCCAAGAAGAATCGAGGCGATGTGGCCCCTCTACCCTCGCGTGAAGTTTCCCTCCATTTATACCGAAGGATATGCCTCGGACTTTGGTTAGTTAGGAGGTTTATATATCGGTCCGTTTTCGAGGCCCAATTATGCATGTAAATTTTACCTAAGCAAAGACATCACAAGGCCTAGCTTAGTCTCATATTGCTTATTAATGTATGAAGGGAGACTTCCTCCTCCTATATAAAGAGAGATATAGAGCTCTCATTTTATAGACAAGTCTACGGACAAAGATATCAAACTACATTATTGTATTCTTATCTATTATTTATTATTTGTGAGTTGAGAGCTTCATTGGTCGGCAGCACGACTCGATTATCCAACACATACATGTATTTTAGATCCACATCGTAGGTTCCAAACCGAAGCCTATATATAGAGATTCTTCAAAGAGTGAAAAGCAGATCGCGAGCATTGAATCCCAAGCGAAGGGTGGAGATCGCAAGTAATCCAGCTAGCAGCTCAGTGCAGCACTGAGCGACTTTATGGGCGCTCTTGCGCTGCACTGCACGCTGCACAGATGACAATATCACACGCTATTCATGTGGGGCAGCTGGAGACTGTACATGACACGGGCAAGTCGATGCCTGATGACACGCACTACCGATGTAGCGCCAAGCAGAAAAAGGAGACGTTCTGGCCGACCCAGTATTGAACTACGGAGGGTTTATCGTTGTTTTGCCTGCTGATGCACGGAAGGCTTACATTGTTGGGCATATAAATGGTGAACTCATCATGAATCCTCGCAGCATCCTGATCAACTGATCTGAACCCAGATTATGATTTCGTGCAGAAATTCCCCAAAGAACTTCTGCATTACGTACTAGGAAAATTAACCAGATCCAATTTACAGGCTCACCGAACCGTATGCATACAGAGTTTATTTCATCAGCCATAGTCCCAGGATACAGAGACATGCTAAAGCTTCGTTTAACAAATCGAAGACCAAAATTCGATTCAGTAAATCCCGCAAAATACATGTATCTGAACCATCGTCTTGGTAATCCACCAACAATTGCCCAATCATTTACACTCTACACCGGACCCCCTAGAACTATTAACCAACGAACTTGGGGGATGCGCCCACGGTATCATCCAGCAGAGGGCTCACCAACAAATGTCCATCAACCAAAGGGAGATGGGACTGGGACCAAAACAGCGTCATAACAAGTGGCGGAGCTCCCACCACGATACCCACTCAAGAAATGAAAACCGACAACAAATTCTCCACAATGGTTATGTTGTCCGCTTCTATCCCAAGAACTCTGTGTGCCTCAAAATTGGCCTCCAAAAACCAGTAGACCAAGGCTCCAAAAACTCAGTGCCTGCAATCACCTAATCAAAGGATACTGAGCCGTGCCAGTAACACAGATTGGTAAAACTGAAGACAACCAACCATGCTATGACTCGTCACTGAGCATTTGCCTTCTCCAACTTCTCTTTCTCAATTTCAATTTGTCTTTCCTCAGCATGTTGAGCTACGCCACTAGCAAGT
The DNA here is from genome assembly GCA_036346405.1 of Phyllostachys edulis. Taxonomy (NCBI): domain Eukaryota; kingdom Viridiplantae; phylum Streptophyta; class Magnoliopsida; order Poales; family Poaceae; genus Phyllostachys; species Phyllostachys edulis. Next base: position 245,750 of record JAYEVD010000076.1, read on the forward strand.
GCCTGGCAGTGGAAATCCAGAGTATGCATAAGGTTCTGGAATCTAGATGGAGCGGATGCTTGTATACCTGTAACAGATGATTATCACCTTGTCAGGTATATTCGGCACAAGTACACCTTGTAAATACGAAATTGTACGGAAATATTTGCTTTACCTTGGATGGTTTCAACAAAGAAGATGAATGGATCCACCTCATCTATTGGTGTTTGCAACTCCTCGTCGTCACTAAAATCGTCATCAGAATTATCATCATTATCATCATGTAGCTGGAAACCTCTTGCCTAAATCACACGAAACATGTAAAAAGTGAGCACAGGGTATAACAAAAAAACAAAAAGAAAATTATGCCCGAAATAATGTGACATCTGTCACAAGACCTTTACATTTATTCCTTCCAGGCTATCTGTTTAACAAAAAGGACACTTAGATGTTCTATTTAGTTCAGCCAAAGATACATGAAGTGCACAGTTGCACACCTAGGCGCAGACCGAGAAGATACAGAGAGGCAAATGCTCCTCAAGCTACTTTAAGGCACATCACACAAAGTGATGTGCAAGCTTTTAGCAGCAAGGCACTAAGGTGCGCACCTCTCAGCACAGCAGAGTTTATAATTGAAAAAAAGGCTCACAAGGCCTATGGGGCAAGTAAGGCCAAATAATACTCTAGTGAATCTTTAGCAATCACTCACAGAAGTTGACATGATAACTTTAGGAAAACTTTGGTAAAGTGTCAGCTATTTCTTAATTAGCTTTGCATGTGCTATATACCTTGCAGCTATTGCAATTTATGATCCAAAAGATGACCAGTAATCCTATACAAATTTATAGTGAATTAGTTGTCAGATGTAATTGTCATTAATAGTGTATCGGTAAAAGAACTTTCTTCTAAATTATCATTAAAACAGCATGGTGCTATTCGATTATAGGTAAGTATTTATGTTTTAATTTTGTCCTAATGTTTCTGTGGTAGCCAGCTTTTTTCATTAAGGAAACACATCAAATACACTCTTCACCTGAGGCTGAGACTGCATTGGTACTTTTTTTTTGCTTGCGCACTGGTTCTATCAAGTATTAACTACTCCATCATGATAAACATTTTTGGAGAAAACTAACTATGGTGGGCATCTAAAATAAAAGGGAAAGCATGACACTAAGGTTTCAAAACACAAATTCTACTTCAGTAAAGATCACAACACAAACCTGTGCTAATCTCTGAAGATTGAGACTATTTACTTCATCCCCATCTTCATCATCAACCCCCATCTCCTTATCAGACTCAACTTCCTCATCCTCTTCATCAGCGTCAAAGCCACCCAAATCATCCGCAGCGGCATCATTTTCCCTCTTAGATTCTGCTTATTAATGCAAATGGGTAATATTTAACAGAAGAAGAAATTTAAAAACCTCACCTCTATACTGTTATAGCAAAAGGGAAAGTAAGGTTAGAAATTTTTTTTATGGTATTAGCAAAAGGGGCGAAACAGTTTATGGGGGGCGCTTAATCATTTAAAATGTCAGGAGTATATGTTAGTTTTTGAAGGGCTGGCGGTTCATCAGACAATAAGCAACGGATAAAACTGCACCTGCAACTTGATCCTTGTAAGAGGCAAGCAGCTCAAGTGTTGCTTTGAAAATGCGCTCTAGAGCTTCTGCTGGAATATGATTAGCTGGAAGGCCAATAAGTGAAGTCAATCCCAAGCAGCAGACTTTCTTATCATGCTCTCTGCAAATAAAGCAAAACACCATTCTTGAGTCAGTACAGCACAAAAACACAAGAGGCACAATCCTACAAACATGCGCTAGCAAAACTTACCTCTTGAAGTTCACCCGCTTGCCGCTTTTTTTTTACTTCTTGTAACATGACAAACCAAAGATTGAATATTTCTGTTGCAACTCCAAGTTTATGCAACGTTGCGAGTGCCAATGAAGGATTGTAGTACAGCGCATTAGCTATCTGCAATTGGCATGAAATTAGGTATATATGATCAGTAAACAATAGAAGCTAAATGCTAGATACCCTGTTAAAACATACTTCACTGAAGAGATTGACTCAACATGAATATCAATGGGCCCAAGCCATGGAGTTGGTAGTATTGATTCTACAGATACAGACATCAGAAGGAACACATGAGCTAGCCTAGGACATGAGTTTGCTTCAGGAAATATCGAAAGCTTAGATCTGTTTCATTGATGACACTGATAATCGTATAGTTATGTCACTTTCTGCAATAGCTACAACACTGTAGACATAGGAAACAATCTCTCTCTCTGTGTGTTTTTTCTTTTGACGGGAAACCATCTCGTTTATCTTTAGAAAAGATAACCTGATGTATCCTGCTTCGGCTGCGTAGATTATACGGATGGTTTGATAGTGGCCGAAGACTTCGGATGCGACGAGAAGGCGCCGTCGCGCACCCAGCAAGATAACAGAAGATAGAAATACAGAAGTTCAGAGGAAGCAAGAAGAGCAACGGAAATAATGTAGATTAATTCTTTCTTGTCTTCTGATTACAGGATGTCTATTGATATTTAAAGGCTAACCAGCTAAACCGATTTGTATCCCAACTCTAATGCAATACAGACTCGGTTACCGACTCAGTTACAGACTCGGTTACAGGCTGAATTGTCGTATGCACTACAGCCTCCTCTTGTTGTCTCGTCGCTGGGCCTGGGCTTCTTCCGAAGCTCCTTCCTGTGATTGTATACGATTCCGTCTCTGGTAATGAGTACCCCAATACGAGTCCACAACATAACCCTTTTCAATCAGGAAGTTATATTGCCGGCTATATGCTGACTATAGCCATAAGATATAAAGAACCATATGGTAGATATTTTAAGCATAACTATTGATAATTTCCAAAAAAGCTTAACAAAAAATGAACCCAGTTAAGATGAAAAGTTGTTGCACCATATGAATCTAAAGTACTAAATGACTGATCATAATAGGTAAAAGTTATATTATCCGGTGGTACAACTGGATTTCGATTTAAATAGTTTCCTACAAAACAACATGACTCCAGCTTCGATAATTGACTGACTACCATGTCTCAAGTTGTGCAAGAACTACATGATGAAGTTGCTGCTAAAATATTAAAGCAGTGGAATTTAATGTCTATGGTATAATAGAACAAAATTTGAGGTTAGTCGTCATCATGGATCACAAAACCAGTAGTTACTTGCTGGTTACTGGAAATCATGGCCAAACGAGGAAGTTGAGTTAGAGATTTATAGTTGATTTAGAATCAGTGTTTTGATCAAACCTTGACCAATTTAGGCCAGTTCTTAGCAACCTCACATTGCTCTTTCGTTTTGAACTTACCCAATCAAAAAACTGTAAGAACTAGTAACACTTCAAGTTTTTCCTGTCTTTCACCAGATGTCATCTAGTTCCAACTGGTTACCATCAAAACAGGTAGATGCAGACAGGCCAGTGTGAACCGGCTAAGGAATGGGTCGCCAAACCCGGTTGCAATACACATGCTAAGTGACCAAATTGCTCAGATACAGATTATCCATGATCATTTATGTTTAGCACTAAAACAAATAGCTATCCTCCGATTTCAAAACAGTACTGCAACGTCTACAATCTGCAGTAATAAATTACACTACTTATCTACAATCCAACTGATACCCAAAAGCTAAAAACACAAATAAAATAATACAACAAAATGCCAACAGCTGTACTATGATCAGGCATGTTATCTGATTAGCATATTTAGGGAAAAAATGGAAAAGGGCAAGATGTGTGGTTCTTACCACTTGTACAAGGAGGCATTTCAGATATGGCTTCTCCGCTCGACGCAGCCGATCAATCGTCAGCCTGAGATATGGCTCAACCCAATGATCGACTTGACCTTTGCAGTTTTGAAAAAACACTTCAATGAGCTTGGGTGCAGGCACAAGGCACAATATCAGAATCTTCCATGTTTTGGTCTGTCATAATCTACAAGAATTGATATGCAATTGTGAGAACAAAATTACTGATAATTTCAGAACAAATAACAGTCAAACTATGAATCTAATCCACACTCACAGATGATAGTGCTTTCCATAGGCTTTCTTGATAATCAGGATCTTTGCAGGCAACAAAATGATCAGTGCCACGAGAAATGTAGTTGTCTAATGGGACTAGAATATCTCTGCAGGGCCACATGAACATTTAATGATGAGCTGAAAAGAGATACCAAAAATAATGTATAACACAATTGCAAAAAAGATGTCAAAAATAATGTATAATGCAATCATAGCTTTAAGAACCGGACTGCTGAGTAAACCATTGGGGTGACCGGTTCACCAGTTAGACCACTGGTCCGGGCGGTTGGACTGCGGCACGGGCTCGGTACGAGAGTATTTCAATATAGTGCCTGCCTCAGACAGTAAATGAGTGCCGTGAAGGCAGTAGATGCGCTCCTCACCTTCGGTGAGGTTGTTATGGTCAAATATCCAGGCAACGGCACAAATATTAGATAGGATTTGTTATTTAGGAATCTATCTATTAGGTGTTTGGTATTATCTTTTAGTTAGATAAGTTATTATTAGATTGGATTGTTAGAGATAAGTTTCCTTATAGATTATTTCTTTAAGGGTCAAGTCGGGTCATCCCTATAAAAGGGATAGCATGTATCCATTATCAATCAAGCAAAGAAATAAACAAAGTTAATCATTAACCGGTTGGCTAAAAATCAGAGCCTTCGTCGGGAAAAATCCCACCGAGCTTGAAGAGCGATCCCATGCTTCCCTGGCTAATCAGGTCTCAAAGCCTCGCTACCTCGACAGAGAAGAGCCCTGCTGGCGGTTAGATGAGGACAAGTGCCCTACGCTCGGTCCTCGAACCCGTACCCAACCAACGACCACAACAAAGGTCAAGGGTTTGAGCCTTGGTCTGTGCAGAATTTACATTAAATATTTTTTTTACCAGTTTTCCCTAGAATGATCCAATTGCTGAACAAGACCGGACCTGGCACCGGACCCAGGTTTTTCCGGTTGAACCACCGGTCCTGTCCGGTTTTTTAAATAATGAATGCAATTGCTTCTAAAAGTCTACACCATTATTACAAAAACCAGTAGGACTTGTACATATATCAAGCACGAATAACAAGGTAGTAAAGTGAAGGATGTGGGTAGCGTCAACATTGGTGCTTTGGGGAAAGAAATGTCCCCAATTAGGTGATGGATAAGTCTTGTGTTATTTTGTCTTTGTCCTCCAAGGACAAAGATCTTTAGGACAAAGATCTTGGATCGCTTTAGGACAAAGATCTTGATCCTTTAGACAATTTGCTTTAGGGCAAGATCTTAGACTAGCATCTTAGCATATGCCGGGTGGTGCCTATAATTTGTATCCCCAACCCTCAAAGTTGGCATAGCATTGTGTGAGAAATAAACAAAGAAAATTGCCCCATCTCCAAGTGTTATCCTCTCGATGAGAGTAAGGATCTTGCTATCACCAAGAGCAAGAGTCCAAATGACTAACAAGTGGTATCGAGTCAGAGTATCCTCGCAACCCGAGCATCTCTGCTCAATCCCTTCTCCAAGCCTCGCTTCACCGGCGCATGTTTCCAACCAAGAGAAGCAGCCTCTCCCTCCACGCAGTTAGCCTCCTGAGGCGCACTATGTCCGCAGACGATCTCAGCCACGGCCGCTTCGAGCACGCGGCAAGAAGAAGTCGAACTCGCTGTGGCGAGGAACGCGAGCGAAGCGGCAGACAAAGGCCTTGCATGCGAAAAGCGCCGAGGTCGGCAAAGAATGAGCCGGCAAAGAAATGAGCGTGAGGCGGAAGCAATAAGCGGCAGTAGATGCATACAGGCAAGAAGAATGAGGTCGAGGTTCTACGCTGGCAAGAATAAAGAAGCCCATCTCTACCGATGACAATGGCCGACGCGACCTTGAGCGGCTGGAGAGGGAGGCAACATGAGATGAAGCGCGAATGGGCAATCGCAAGACGCCTATGAGCGCGGCGGCAATTTCAGATCGGCGGACGCTACGGCGACGCCTCGAGGAGACGACATGGCGGCGGGCAGACGGGTCGACGGAGAGCGCAGCCTTTCACAGCGACGCGACTTTCTCTCCCGGCTTCGGCACGTGGTCACCACGAGTACCAGCCGCCGTCAGGACGCCGCCCTCAACGGCGGGTGGCCTACCTCACCAAGACCAACTACGCCGAGCGGGCTGCGGTGATGAGGGTAAAGCTCCAGCGCGTATATGTGGGATGCAATCCAAGACGGAGACGCCGACTACGACCAGATCGACGGCGCCGATGCTCTCATCGCCGCAGCCCCGCCCGAGATGCGCTTCGCTACCAACAAGCGGATCGCTAAAGAGGTTGGGACGCCATCGCCGCAAAGACGACGGCGGCCGCATCGCTACCGCAAGTCTACATTGCGTGCACTACGCAAGGAGCGGGAGAACCTAGCCTTCAAGCCAGCGAGGACGTTGATGACTTTGTTTCCGCCTCAACACTCTCTGCGTGGTTGGTGCGCAAGCGGCGACGACACCTACGGCGAGGAGAGAGCGTGGAGAAGCTTCTTCCGCCATTGCGCCCCCGAGAAGTACAAGCAGATGGCTCGCCGACGAAGTCTCTCGCTGACCTCTCCACGATGACGATCGAGGAGGCGCGGTCGCCTCAAGGTCGTTGATGCCGATGAGCCACGCGTTCTCGGGACCCGCCACCATTGGCGGAAGCTCCTCCTCACGGGGAGCAGCTGGTCACGGCCAAGGTGACAGAAGAAGGGAGCCTTCTTCCACGACAGCGGCCGCAAGCGTGGCAAGCAAAGCTTCAAGACGAGACAACTCTTGCTACAACCGCGCAAGCCCGGTCATTGGGCCAAGGATTGTCGACAGCCCACGAGGTGATGACCGTGAGGCGCTGTGTGGCGGCGCCGGCTGGCAAGCAAAAGCCAAGACGAGATTTACTCTTGCCACAATCGCGCAAGTTTGGTCATTGGGCCAAGGATTGTCGATACCACGACGCTGCCGTGCCCACGTCAAGACAAGTGAGGAGGAGGAGCAACGGCTCGTTTCATTGCTCGCGCGAGCATCGAACTACTCCACCGCACCGACCGGCAGCCGCCTTCCTCCACCTTGACGAGCCAAAAGCACATGCCCTCCTACGACAGCTCCCAAGAACGACAAGATCGACGGGCGGTGCTCGACACCGGCGCCACCCACCACATGACCGGCGGCGGAGTTCTTCTCCGAAGCTCGACTCAGACGCTCGAGGCTCATCTGTTTGGGACGCCCGCGTGAAAATCAAGGGCGCTGGCTCATCATCTTCACCGCCAGGTCCGGGCGAAAGCACAGCCGCCACCGCGCCTACTACATCCCCGACCGAAGAACTCCATCATCACTTGGGATACTGGATGAGAACGGCTCGCTGTGTCGAGATCGAGCACGGTGTCGCGGATTTGGGATCTTCGCCGCCGCCTTCTTGCCAAGGTAACCAGAGGCGCAAATAGACTCTACATCCTTCACGCAGTGGCACAACCCTCTCGTCTCGCCGCCGTCGGGACGACGAGGCGGGCAAGGGCACGAGCGCTGGGCACCTTTCACTTCGAGGCCCCGGCTGCTCTGCCACGGAGATGGTGCGAGGCCCGCTGCCTTGACCATGTGGAGCGCTTCGCGACGTCTGCGTGTTGACGGGCAGAGGCGACTCTTTCCCCAAAGAGGCGAAGCCCGAGCCAAGGAGAGGCTCGAGCTCGCAGACGGGACTTGTGTGGTTCCGTGACACCGCCACACCGGAGGACGACGCCATTTCCGCCGCCGTCGACGACCTCTCCCGCTACATGTGGGTGATGGTCTCGGCAAGAAGGAGAGGTCATGACGCCATCAAGCGCACGCAGTCGCCGCGGAGGCAGAGCGCGGCCAGAGTCAGCAGGTTGCAGACAGACAACGGCGGCGAATTCACGCGGCCACCGATGTTGGTCAGATCAGGCCGATGAGGAGTATTCAGCGCCATTACTCCGCTACCGCAAACTTCGCAGCAGAACGGCGTTGCCGAGCGGCGCAAGAACCAGACGGCTATGGGATGGCTCGCCCTCCTCAAGCAGAGGATGCCTACTGCCTTCGGGAGAGAGGCGGTGGACAGCCTGCCTACATCCTCAACCGCTTCGCCTACAAGGCACTCGACGGCAGGACGCCATACGAGGTTTGGCATGGGCGCAAGCCGGCGGTTTCTCACTTGCGGGTCTTCGGCTCCCTCGCGTTCGCCAAGGAGCTTGGCCACTTCGGCAAGCTCGACGACAGGAGCACTCCGGGAGTGTTCATCGGCCACGCTGAGGCTCAAGGCTCACTGATCCTCGACCGACGACACACACACGTCAAGATCTCGCGGACGCCAGGTTCGACGGATACGAGGTCGATATGGGACAAGGCGGTGGATCGACGATTCGACTTCGATTCCTGTGGACTTCGTTGTCGACCACGCCCATTTCGAGAGAGCCGGAGCTAGCGGCTTGCCTTCACCGAGCTCGACATCTCGCCGCCACCGCCCATGAGTGCTCCACCACCTTTCGCACCACCACGCCCACTTCTTCACCACGGCCACTCCGACCGGCCACCACTCTCCTCGCACCAGCAACCACACCACGGATCGGCCCCAACAATTTTCGGGTCCACGATTTAGCAAATAAGACGGTGGAGTTCGCCACTCCATCGTCCCCACGACGAGGATCGCCGACGCTTACCACGACGGCGCAGCCTTCGCGCTACCGCATTATGGATAATATCTCATGAGCCGCTTGCCTCGATCGGCGCGAAGACGATTTCGAGGCGAGTCGCGACTTGGCGCGGCGACGACGGCGAGCCCCGCCTTTGCCGAGGCGGAGGAGACGCGGCGTGGCGGTCGCGATGAAGCAAGAGATGGACGCCGCCGAGCGGAACCGGACGTGGAGCCTGGCGGATCTTCCGCCGGCCACCACGCGATCACCCTTAAGTGGGTGTTCGTTGAAGCGGATGAAGCCGCCATCGTCAAGCACAAGGCTCGCTTGGTGGCACGAGGCTTCATGCGCGCAGAGAGGATTGACCGACGACGCTTCGCACCCGCCGCGCGCATGGAGTCCGCTCGCCTTCTCCTCGCACTTGCGGCCAGAGGGTTGGCACGCCCATCACATGGACGTCAAGTCCGCCTTCCTCAACGGCGACTTGAAGGAGGAGGTTCACGCCCGTCACCGCCGGATTCGTCATCCCGGCAAGGAGGCAAGGTCCTCCGTCGCAAGGCCCCACGGCTTGGCGGCAGCACCACGAGCCCGAACGCTAAGCCGACTCCACCCTTATGCAAATGGGGTTCCAGCAGAGCGCACACGAGGTCATGGGTCTCACCGGGCGGGCAAGCGGCGCAACGCTCGTGGGCGGGCGCTTCACGCCGACGACCAGGATCACCGCTCCAAGGAGGCCGAGGTCAGCGCTCAAGGCGAGATGAAGACCGCCTTCCAGATGAGCGACTTAGGGCTCTCCTTCTACTCGGGATCGAGGTCCACCAGACGCCTCCAGATCTCCTTCGCCAGACCGCCACGCCAAGCGCATCGTTGAGTCGGGCGGGCTCGCCGATCGCAACCCGCCCACACTCCTATGGAGGAGAGGGGTCGAGCCGCCGACAAAGACGGCGGAGGAGGCGGCCTTAACGCAAGACGGCGCAAGATTGCGGCGACCTTCGCTACCTTGTCCACACGCGACGGACTTGGCGTTCGCCGTCGGCCACGCCACGGTTCATGCAAATGATCGACGACGGAGCATCAAGAAGTCGTGAAGAGGATCCTCCGCCACGTTGCGGGCACCTCCGACCACGGCTTGCACTACCCGAGGTGTCCCCGGCACAAGACTTCATCGCATACGACAATGACCACGCAGGCGACATCGACACCAGCAAGAGCACAAGCGGGATTCTCTTCTTCCTCGGCAAGTGCCTCGTTAGTTGGCAGTCAGTCAAGCAGCAGGTGGTGGCCCTGTCCAGCTGTGAGGCCGAGTACATAGCGGCCTCCACCGCTTCGACTCAGCGCCTGGCTCGCTCGATCTTGGTGATCTCTCAGAGACATCAAGCGGTGGCGCCAGGGTGGACAAAGAAGTCCGCCTGCTCGCAAAGAACCCCGTTTTCCATGAACGGAGCAAGCACATCCGGGGTACCACTTCATCCGAGGTCGTTTGGATGAAGGCAAGATCAAGGCGAGCTACATCAACACCACGGATCACTTGCGGACTCGCCACCAAGCCTCTTGGGAGGTCAAATTCCTCGAGCTCGCTTCCAGATCGGATGGTTCAACTCTCCCACAAGACGCACGCACAAGACTTAGGGGAGAATGATGGATAAGTCTTGTGTTGGCTTGTGCCGCCCTCCAAGGACAAAGATCTTTAGGACAAAGATCTTGGATCGCTTTAGGACAAAGATCTTGACTGCTTTAGGACATTTGCTTTAGGACTAAGCATCTTAGACTAGCATCTTAGCATATCTTTGGTGGTGCCTATAATTTGTATCCCCAACCCTCAAAGTTGGCATAGCATTGTGTGAGAAATAAACAAAGAAAATTGCCCCATCTCCAAGTGTTATCCTCTCGATGAGAGTAAGGATCTTGCTATCACCAAGAGCAAGAGTCCAGCGACTAACATTAGGAAATAGCCAAGCATGTGGGGCAAAATTATTGGTCAAAAGTGCCAAGTATTTGGAAACGGATGGAGTAACTATAGTTACTAGAACGCGGTTCGTCCAAATCACGGTACGGGATTCGGGTTTGTTGTGTTAGAATAGGAATCTTTTTGTATTTTTCTTATTTGTATATGGCATATCCCCATTGTACTCCCTATATATATTGCCCATTGGGCCCCTTGAATATACACACAATATTCATAACATGGTACCCGAGCTAGGGCACTGACCTAGCTCTTTCCGCTGCCACATCTATTGTTGTCGTTGCTCGTGTCATTTGTCGTTGTCGCCGCTACCGAGCATCCGCGACGCCATCACTATCGTTGCTTGCCGCCGCCGCCCAGGGAAACACCGCTCTCGCCGCCGCCCTCCCGCTTGGTTCGGCCGACGCCCGACTTCGCCGCCTGCCGGTCGGTTAACGCCCGACTTCGCCTTCGGCCGAAGCCGCCAGTTAGGGAACGCCGCCAGCTCGAGAAGTTTACACGCCGGCCGCTTCATCGGCTCCAGATCCGACGCCGACGCAAGGCCATTGCCGCCCCGTGCTCGAAGCTACACCGCCGCCGCTTGCTCGGCCTTATTCTCGCGAAGCGCCGCCGCCGTCGCCGCCGCCGCCGAAGCCGCCAGGCTCAGATGTCCTCCTTCGCAGTTTTATTTGAATCGCCAGCCGGTTTAGTGAAGCTAGCCGCTTAAAAAATCGAGCAAAAAAAACAGAACGTCGATCTAACCACCGCGCCATCCAACGCCGCCTGTTAGACTTCGTTGCTTTGGTCGTCACACCATCCAGCGCCGCCTACCGATGGCTTCCGTTCCATCAATTGTGATTCCATTCTCGGGAACACAGCTTCATGGGACGAACTACAGGTTGTGGTCTTCACTCATGGAGATCACGCTTGATGGTCTCTGCCTCTGGGGACATGTCACTGGTGCTCGACCTTGTCCGCCGTTGTCGGTTTAGCCTCCTCCTAGACAGCCTACTTCTGTAACTCCTGCAGAAGATGAGGCCACCAAGAAGGAGGTAGAAGCCACTGCCGCTACTGCTGACGTTGCATATGATGCCTTTCAGTATGCCATAGACGCTTTGGACCGCTGGTGTACTGATGAGGCCTATGTTCGAGCCATCCTGGTGGTCAGCATCGACGACTCCATCCAGCCAGACGTTGTTGGTCTGCGTTCCACTCATCAGATCTGGGATTACTTGCGCGAGCGATACCAGCAGAGCAGCGATGCCAGTTCTTTTCGCTTCAACGCGAGTTGGAGACACTTCGCCAGGAGGACTCCTCTGTCGATGACTTCTTCCGAGCCCTGGCCAGTCTCTGACGCCAGTTGGACAAGCTATCTTCTCCACTCTGCTAGGAGTGTCATAAGGTGCAGAAGGCGGATCGTGAGCGTCTTCACCTTTATGACTTCGTCTGCCGTCTTCGCCTAGAGTTTTGAGCCTGTTAGGGCTCAACTACTGAGTCGTTCACCACGACCGACAGTCACCGAGGCACTTTCGACGCTTCGTGCTGAGGAGCTTTGCCACGGATTAGCAACACGGTTTGTTCCGGCTGTGCTTGCTACCCCTTCTTCTTCGACTACACCGACAGTTTCTACTTCGACAACAGTCCCTCCTCAGGTGTCTGTTTCCGCTGTTGTGTTTGCACCAACTGGGGTTTAGTGCAATTATTGTAAGAACTTCGGACACGACTACCAGAGTTGTGCGGTGCGAAAAAAGCAGAATAAGGCACGTGGGGTGGATGATCCAAGGGGGGCGGGGAGGCCATTCCTCCATGGGAGAACAGACCAGCACGTCAGGACCTTCTCAGCGAGGTGACTCTGATTCTTTCATCCATACTTTTCGCTGTGATTCTGCTGGCGAGTACTATTCTGGCACTTTTAGACAGTTTCTTTCTAAGCACCAGTCTTCCTGTCCTGGTGCTCATGTTCAGATGGGGTTGCTGAGCGCAAACATCATCATCTAATTGAGACTGCCCGCACTCTTCTTGCCTCTCACGTTTCACCACAGTTCTGGGTTGAGGCTATTTCTACAGCTGCATATCTCATCAATATGCGGCCTTCCACTGCTCTTAAGGGTGTCAGTTCTATAGAGCGTCTCCACTCTCGAGCCCCCCAGTACACTCATCTTCATGTTTTTTGTTGTACTTGTTTTATTCTGCTGCAGCCTCGTGAGCGCACTAAACTATCGGCCCAATCAATTGAGTGTGTGTTTCTTGGTTATACTTCTGAGCATAAGTGTTATTGCTGCTATGATCCTTCTGCTCAATGGATCAGCATTTCACGAGACGTTGTCTTTGATGAATCTCGACCTTTCTTCTACCGAGATTCGGCTCCTCCTGTTTCCACCGTTGAGTTGATTTCATGGTTGTCTCTTTATGACTCTTCACCCATTTCTCCACTGTCACAGTTTTCCCCTAGTTTGTCTCTAGTGGTTCCTTCTGTACCTCCGCCTCCGGTGCTGCCTCCTGCAGCACCGCCTCTTATTTCTACAGCACCATCGTCTCGTTTCTCTAGTATTCACTACTCTAGGCGTCCTCGTCCTTCACCAGTCTCCTCTTGTGGTATCTTGCCAACACCCACATCTGATCCTCCTGATGATGCTCCCCGTTACGTCCTTCGTGACCGGACATTCCTTCGATCTCCTGATCTTGGATTTGCTCCGATAGCTCATGCTCTCTCTGTCACTGAGCCTAGTTCTTATCGTGGGGCTGCTCCTCATTATGAGTGGTAGCTCGCTATAGTAGAGGAGATTTATGCTTTCGATGTACGGAGACTTGGGATATTGTACCGACACCTGTGCGTGCTGGTCCAATCACGTGCAAGTGAGTGTACAAGATTAAGATCCGGTCTAATGGTACTATCGAGCGCTACAAGACTCGCCTTGTGGCTCGCGGCTTTCAGCAGGAGTACAATCGTGACTACGAAGAGATTTTTTCCCCTGTTGCCTATATGACCACTATTTGCACTCTTGTTTCGGTTGCTTCTGTTCGCCGGTGGTCTATTTCTAAGTTGGATGTTAAGAATGCTTTTCTTAATGGTGTTTTGCATGGGGAGGTCTACATGTAGCCACCACCTGGGTATTCTGTTCCCGATGGGCACGTCTGTCGTCTTCGGCATGCTCTATGGCCTCAAATAGGCTCATCATACCTGGTTTGCGTGTTTTACCTCAGTGATTACTGCTGTTGGTTTCACTGTCAGTTCCCACGATCCTGCTATTTTTGTCCATGTCTCATCTCAGGGTAGGACAATGTTTCTTCTGTATGTTGATGATATGCTCATCATTGGTGATGATTTCTCATTCATCACGTATGTGAAGAAGCATCTCAGTGAGCAGTTTTTTTATGATTGATCTTGGTTCTCTTGCGTACTTCCTTGGGATTAATGTCTTTTCCATGCCTAAGGGCTACTACCTCTCCCAGCAGAAGTATGTCCAGGATCTTCTTGATCAGTTTGGTCTGACTGACACTCACACTGCTGAGACTCCCATGAAGCTATCCCTACAGTTTCGTGCCACTGATGGTGATCTTCTTGAGGATCCTACTCGATATTGTCATCTTATTGGGAGTTTGGTGTACCTTGTGAGCGCTCGTCCTGATATTTCTTATGTTGTTCATATCTTGAGTCAGTTCATGGCTCATCCTACCCATATTCACTACAGTCACATTCTTCGTGTTCTTCGCTACTTGCGTGGGACTATCTCTCATCGTTTGTTTTTCCCTAGCTCCACCTCACTACAGCTTTAGGCGTACTCTGATGCAACCTGGACTAGTGATCTTTCTAATCGTCGTTCTCTTTCTGCTTACTGTGTTTTTCTTGACTTCTCCCTGATTGCCTGAAAGACAAAGAAGTAGATTGCAGTTTCTCGTTCGAGTGCAGAGGCTGAGTTGAGAGCTATGGCAGCAGTGACAACAGAGGTTATTTGGTTGAGGTGGTTATTTGCAGATTTTGGAGTGCCTGTGATAAGACCTACGACCCTTTTGTCTGACAGTACTAGTGCTATCAGTATTGCCCGTGACCCAGTGAAGCATGACCTTACCAAGTACATTGGTGTGGATGCTTCATACACTCGCTCACAGGTGCAGGAGAGAATACTTGCTTTACAGTTTGTGCCATCAGAGTTACAGATTGATGACTTCTTCACGAAGCCACAGACTAGGGTACAACATTTGTATTTTCTCTCCAAATTCAGTGTGTGTAATCCACCATGAGTTTGAGGGGGGTGTTAGAATAGGAGTCCTTTTATAATTTCCTAATCTGTATATAGCATATCCCCATTGTACTCCCTATATATATTGCCCATTGGGCCCCTTGAATATACGCACAATATTCATAACATGTAGTTCGCCACTTTTTCTTCCAACTTCCACTGCAAACACAAACCCCGTACCCTAAACCGATTTGGGTTCGACGAATCCGGTTCGTGTTTTGTGGAGTTTTATAATGAATCCGGTAACTATGTAACTAACAAGCCAGAAATATGCATGATCCAAAATTAAACTTTCAGCATAGCCAAATTTAACAGCACACTATTCAAAACTAGACTTACTCTTAAAGAAATCAATTGCCCAATCATTAAGAGCCTCCATCATCAACGGCCACAAGCTCCACACGTCCAACGAAATCACCGATGAGTAAAAGGTCATATAGGAAACTATTTCTAGGACTTCTTCATAAACATCTGCAAAACAGAGGTAAATGCATTAGCGAAAAACTGCATGAAAGGCACCACAAAATTTATTAAATCAAAACTAACATTAACACAAACACTTACAGATCTCTGATAATCATTGTTCTTACATCTGTCCTAGCCAATTTAAGGGGGTCAGAAGCTAGTTGTAACTACCTAAAAGCTTCTAATGTATTGGAAGATCTGTCACTTCCGTTAAGAAGAAAGAAAAGTCTGTCACAAATCATTTCCATGTACATATGCTTTTACTTCATCTCAAGGGCACCAACATTCTAACACCCGAGAGTAGTTCCAACAAAGTGCAACTAAAAATGGATTCACAAACAAGTCAAAAGGAACACTCCATATATCCTTTAAAATGTAAAACATATCCATAATTATGATCAGGCAATACAATACCTTGACCATCTGAAGTTAACATCCTGAGCAATATAGGCAACAAAGTGAGTTCTATTTGGATAAAAAGATTGGGAAGACTGCTAATGGACTCAAGGATTGTGCTTATGGCACGTAAGCAACCAACAGCAGCCAAAGCACCAGTGTTCTCAACTTCATCATCAGCTTTTAAACTAGCTGTGCATCTCCAGAAGGCAGCGACCTATCAAAATAATAAGCATAAAGTTCTAGGAAGGTAGCAACACATAACCATCTTGAGCTAAATAGTACATATAGGGGCAATGTACCAAACTCTGGCACAATCCAAGTGCATATGGTGCCATCTCTTCACCAAATCTATCCACAATCGTCTCAAGCGTGAATAAAAGATCCTCATTCTCAACTTCACTCATAAGCTAAAAAAATTCTGCAAAATAAACAACCAAACCAAGATCAAACCACCATCTGAAACAATGTCAAAGAAAGTAATTGTTACCGTCAAGAAGTTGAGGAAGAATTGGCCGAATCTCATCTAGATCTGTAGAACAAAAGAGAAATTGTAATTAATGAATTAAAAAGGCAAATCGATAATTGATTAGATATCTAGGAAATGAAATAAAGCTTGCCTTTGCATGCTTCAACGAAAGAACGGAGTGCAAAGACTGAATCAACCCTGACAGGAAGTTCTGGATCACGCAAACCAGAGACAACACAATGCATAGCTTTGCGAAAATTGTCCTCGTCAGAGAATTTGATGTGCGTGTACTGCCCAGCAACCCATGCTGCCTATTACTACCCATATAACATATCAGTTTGATTTGACAAAGAAGTAATAACTATATCTAGTTAAAAACTAGGGAAAATGATTGTTGGATTAAACTAGAAATAATTGTCGAAAGAAAGGCAAAATAACAAAACAGATATTAAATAGTAGGCAATACACTTGTATTATAACAGTACAACAGACTAAATAAAGTTTTAAAAAAGATACTTGAATAAAAGGGGCACCTAAAGATAACAAATAATTCAAATATGACAATGGCGGCCACAATTTGCAATGTGTTGTGTGGAAGAACTGCTTATCTAATATCTTATAACTGGAGAAAAACTTAGCATGTTGTAATTGGCAGTTGATCTTCAATTTGAAAAACAGAAACAAATTGGCCATACCATGCTAGATGGAGCCAGTAGTTTAAGATTTATATCTTAACTGGCTAATCCTTACTATAACACTGTTATCCAAAAAAATATGCTAATGCTGATACCAAGACTGAATATCCAGCGATTTCATTAGGCAACCTAGAAGTATCATTTCGTGTTGAAGAACAAAACTGGAATTCAATACAGAAACGTTATCAATCATAATTCACAAGTTAGACACCTCCAATGTTATGTTATACAGTGGCATACACATTAAGCAAATTGATACGACTGCAGTAGTCACGCTAATAATAAAGGATTTAATTGATATATACCACTGCAAAGGTGATGTTTCACAAATGTGCCACTGAAAAGTTTTTTCTTCTAAAAATGACACTCCCTAATGTAAAGTTTTACACTAGAGAGTGACATTTTTAGAATTAAAAACTTTTTAGTAGCACATTTGGATCCATGAACTCTGCAATGGCATATATCAAATTTTCCTAATAATAAATCCTATATGAAACACTTCAATAACAATACCATATCAATGAGAAATACTACAAGTCTACAAGTACCAAAATAGAGTACAGAAGCCAACTACTTCAAATGGGAAATTTGACCATTAATGTAGTTACAAATATTTAGATTGTCCACAAGAAAATGACATAATAGATTTGTGTCATGAAAAAAACTTTCACAGTATTGTTTTCTCAAATTATACAAACATATTATGAACAAAATTAGTGAGCAAATTTGGATCTTAGAGACAGTGTGTTAAAAGTTGTACATTCTCTCTCTCTCTCTCTCTCTCTCTCTCTCCATGTAGCCCGTGTGGCCATGTGCAGTTGTGAATAACAAAATTCCTCTCCCAAAATCTAACATAGTATCAGAGCTACTCAACCCAAACCCTAACCCTAACCCTAACCCTAACCCTATTTCCTAAAACCACCGGCGCTGCTAGCCTTCTCCTTCGCTCGGGCCAGCAGGCCCTAAGCCGCTCCTTCCGACATCGCCTCCTTGCCTCCTCTGGATCCACTCGAGCCTCGGCCTTCCTCCTCTCCGCCTTCGCCTAAGTTCCTTCCGACGACCCCTCTCGCCTCCTCCGTATCCACCCGAAGACGCCGCTTCGTCTTCAATGGATCTGGCGCCCAGGAGCTCATCCTCGCGCCTCCACTTCTGTTGCCGCCTCGTCTTCAACGGATCGGGCGCCCGGGAGCTCGTCCTCGTGACTCCACCTCTGCGCCCAGAGCTCATCTGTGTCGCCGCCTCCTCTAGAGTCTATGACATCGAAGGCTGCTACTGCTTGCCAGTCTTGTGTTGCCAAAGAGGAGTATGCTCAGCAGATGCTCATGTATCAGTTTGTGATGGGGCTTCGATCAAAGTTTGAGCCTAATCGTACTTAGTTGCTCAACTATTCTACTCCACCGATTTTGACTGAGGCGTTCTCTAGTTTGATTGCAGATGAAATTCGTCTTCATTCGCTTATGCCTACCTTAGGATCCTCATCACATGCTGTCTTGGGTTTACAGCGGTTTGGATCTACCATACCCACATCCACGAGGGTGTTGGTATGTTCTCATTGCAAAAGGACTAGTCATCTTGTTAACAAGTGCTTCAAGTTACATCCAGATCAGCTTGTTGATTATCATGCTAGACATCCATCTGATCATCGTCGTGGAGCACCTACTAGGCCTCTGAGAGCACTTACTGGAGCAGTCACTGCTACCACACCTACTATGATTTCTGGATCAGTATCTGCTATGACCTCAGTTGCACCTTCTGCCTCTAGCGTTGTTCATCCTTGGGTTCTAGACTTGGGTGCCTCTTTTCATGTTACATCGGACAGCTCTTAGCTTGTTACCCGTAGGCCCGTGACTGATGATGCATATGTTCACACTGCTGATGGTACACCGTGCTCTATTACTCATCAGGGCATTCTCTCTACATCTAGCTTCTCGGTTCTTGATGTGTCTTGTTCCTCAGCTATCTATGAATCTTCTTTCTGTTGGTCAACTTACTGATATGAAATGTTTTCGTTGGATTTGATGATTCTTTTTGTTTCATTCAGGATCGTCGGAGCAAAAAAGTGATTGGTTCTGGGCATCGTCGTAGAGGCTCTCCTAGTCTCTATGTCTTGGACACCTTACTTCTTCCTTCCATCAATACGTCGAAGGCCTTAGTGTCTTCTACTATGTCATCATCTCAATCTCCTGTTGGTTCTTTCTTCAACAAGTGGCATCATAGACTTGCTCATCTGTGTGGAGCTCGCCTCACTACTCAAGTTCATCAGGGTTCCTTAGGTCATATCACTATTGAGTCTAGTTTTCATTGTACCGGTTGTAAGCTAGAGAAACACCTACAACTTCCATATTCTAGTAAGACTACTCAATCTTCTTGTCCTTTTGGTTTGGTGCATTTAGATGTATGGGGTCCATCTCCTTTTGCTTCAAGGGGTGGTCATAGTTACTATGTCATATTTGTCAATGACCACTCTCGACATATTTGTATCTATTTTATGAAACATCGCTCTCACTTGATGTCCATTTATCTGTCTTTTGCTAAGATGGTACATACACAGTTTTCTTCTTCCATTCGTGTTTTTCGTTCTGACTCTAGGGGAGGGTATCTTTCATCAACCTTTCATCAGTTCCTTTCTTCTGAGGATACCCTTCCTCAGCTCTCATGTCTTAGTGCTCATGCTCAGAATGGTGTTGCCGAGCACAAGCATCGTCACATTATTAAGACTACTTGTACTCTTCTCATTTCCTACTTTGTTCCCTCTCACTTCTAGGGGGAAGCGGTCTCTATGGCAGTCTATCTCATCAACCGTCAGCTCTCTTCCAAGCTTGAGGGCAAGTGTTCTGGTCAAGTCCTGTACAAAGCACCTGCTCGCTATACTCATCTTCGTGTTTTTTGTTGTGTCTGCTATGTCCTTCTAGCACCTCGTGAGCGTACAAAGCTGGGCGCTCAATCGGTTGTGTCTTACTGGGTTATAGTCCTGAGTATAAGGGTTGTTGTTGGTACGATCCATCAGCACGTCACATTCGCATCTCTCGTGATGTGATCTTTGATGAGGATCAATCCTTCTTTTATCATCCCTCTGCTTGTACCACTCTTTTCACAGATTCCACCTTGTGTCTGCCTCCCATTCCTTCGCCAAACTTGCCTTCTCCAGCTATACTTTCTCCACCAATTTCTATTTCACCTTCGAGTGTATCTTCTCCACTAGCTCCACCAGTTTCTGACACTTTTACTTTTCCCTTTCACTATAGTCACAGACAGAGAATTCCTTCTGATCCTCAGTCCTCCTCTCCTCCACTTGACCCTTCGACCAATACCACCAACTCTGACGATCGTTCTACTACATTGCAGTATGCCCTATGTTATCGTTCTTCTATTTAGGCACCAAAGAGATGGGGTTTTTCTCATGCAGGTGCGTTATCTGAGCCAAGTACATATCAGGAGGCAGCCAGTATACCTGAGTGGCAGTTGGCTATGACAAAGGAGCTTACATAATTAGAGCGTATAGGCACTTGAAATCTTATTCCGCTACCATATGGAACTGTTCCTATAACTTGCAAGTGGGTGTACAAAGTAAAGAACAAGTTAGATGGTTTAGTTGAGCGATACAAGGCTCATCTTGTTGCAAGAGATTTTCAACAGGCTTATGGTCGAGATTATGATGAGACTTTTGCTCCAGTTTCTCATATGACCATAGCCTGTACTCTCATTGTTGTTGCAGCGGTATGCACATAGACTATATCTCGGATGTCCAGAATGTCTTTCTTCATGGTGATCTACATGAAGTCTATATGTAGCCACCCCCAGGTGTTGAGGCTCCTACAGACTATGTTTGTCGCCTTAGGCGTGCTCTATATGGTCTCAAGCAGGCTTCTCATACTTGGTTTGAGCGCTTTAGTTTTGTGATTCGAGCTGCTGGTTTCACTTCAAGTGAGCATGACAATGCCTTGTTTATTCACACTTCTCAGTGGGGTCGTACTTTGCTTCTGCTATATGTAGATGATATGCTAAGGCTGCTTCCAGTGCTCCACCCTGGCTGGTATCTTAAGCCTGCCATGTAAGCAAAATGATGATGTGGCACGATAGTTAATGAAGAGAGAGAGGGTACTCTAGCATCTAATTTGGATATCGGTTCGGTCTCGAAATCCAACGCATAAAATTTATTGTGATCGATCCCGTGCGGTGTATCAACAAACATGTATTGCTTTAGTACATGCCATAAATAGGCCACAATGCTCAAATACTAGTATAGATCATGCATGTAATTAAATGAAACAGCCTAAGATACTACACCATAAGAAACCATGCATTGGGAAGATAGTATCCTAACACTCCTCATGCACTAAAGAAACTACACTAAGATACTGCCTATTGGGAGCAGCCTAATCACATGAGACGACATTAATTATGTGGCTTTTGTGAGGAAATTGAGTGAACAATTTATGATGTCTGATTTGGGA
Organism: Phyllostachys edulis; assembly: GCA_036346405.1. NCBI lineage: Eukaryota > Viridiplantae > Streptophyta > Magnoliopsida > Poales > Poaceae > Phyllostachys > Phyllostachys edulis. The sequence goes on from JAYEVD010000076.1 coordinate 267,062, forward strand.
CCATTGAGCTATTTTCTGAGGATTGAGGTTCATTCTGATGGTGATAGCTACTACCACTCTCAGCATCGCTACGTTCAGGATCTGCTTGCTCACTCTAGGATGACTGATGTTAGATGTGTATTATTACCTGTGTATTTTTCCTGTTATATAAAGGGTTATCTGCATATATGTTATACATGTACTTGTATGTATATTAGCCCATTGGCCTCATGATGAATACAAGCACTATTCATAACATGGTATCAGAGCAAACATAGAGTTTGTTTTCGTCATGCTGCCACTGGTTCATCTTCCAGCCGCCGCCTGGCTTTGCCATCTTCCACCCGTGGGTTCGCCTCATCATCTGTCACAGTTCTTTGTCTCGGCCGCCCGATTCTCGCGCCTTGATCTGCGGCGTCGGCCCCACCTGGATTCGGGGTTCTACGCCACGGCTTCATAGCGTCGGGCCTTGAGTTTCAAGAGTCAAGAACGCCTTGCCGGCAGGTTTCGCCGAGGAATCCGCTGCCCCTACCACCGCTTGGATCTCTTCATGCGAGGTCGCCGTCACCGGATCCCGCCCGCCGCTTCGGCGAAAGCAAAGAATAAATTAATCGCTCTGCTTGATCTCGCCTGAGCCGACTACTCAAGACGAAGCCGCCATGCTGCCGCCAGGAACCCTAGTTCCCCGCAAGACTCTCTGCCTTCCTTCGCAGAGCTATTCGGTTTCATGTGAGCCTAATCTACCAAAAAAAGAAAGAAAGAAGGAAGGAAGGAAAGAAAAAGGAAAGAAAAAAAATGTCGTCCTCTTCGAGCACTGTTTCTATTCCTCGTTGCCCGGTGATTTTCGATGGTCTCAATTATCGGGACTGGTTTCAAAAAATGCGCCTTCACATGCATGATCAGTGTCTTTGGGATTTTCTCACCGACAAGCTGCCGTGTCCGCCTTGACCTATTCCACCTGTTGAGCTCGTGCTCCCGAAGGATGCTTCCAAAGACACTCGTAAAGAGGCATCTGATGTTTTTGAGGATGCCATGGAGACTTTTCAGACTCAGTATGCTGTCTACAAGACATAGATTGATGAGGATGCCCGTGCCTCTGCTATTCTGGTTGCTAGCATGGAAGTGCATTTCACTGGGGATGTGGTTAGCTTGCCTTCAGCACAGTTGATGTGGCCGCATCTGCGCAACCACTACGAGCTGTCTGGTGATTCCTTGTATCTTGCTGTTGTGCGTCAGGAGCAATCGTTGCAGCAAGGAGATGTCACTGTGCACGAGTTCTATGCTCAGTTGTCTGCAGTATGGCATTAGATTGACTCTTTGGAACCGAATGTTTGCCACACTTATCAGTGCTGTCAGCGTCAGCAGTCTCACCTAGAGCTTCGTTGCATCTACGACTTCTTGACACATCTCCGAGCTGAGTATGAGCAGACTCGTGTTCAGTTGCTGACACGCCACCCTCGTGTGACTCTATTGGAGGCCCTTGCAGTTGTTCATGCTGAGGAGATTCACCTTCGTGTTGCGGGTTTGCTGCCGTCACCGTCGTTTCCTTTGATTCTGGCAGCTCGTCTAGCTTCTACACCCGCTACGTCTCCAGCTCCTCCTTCACCAGTGGTGCTTTCACCAATGACAGCTGTTGTTGGTAGGGACCTACATTGTACCTATTGCAACAAGGATGAACATGTGGAGCAGTTCTACTACAGGAAGAAGGATTTACTCAGGAGCTTCTCGACTGCTGCGTCACATGGCTACTTTTGCACCGTCTGGTTCTGCTGGCTCTGCTGCACAGTATTCTAGTGAGAGACCATCTTCTACTTCTTTCTCAAGTATATCACCTTGGATTCTTGACTCTGGTGTTTCCTTTCATATGACATCGGATTCCGCCAGTCTCACTCATTAGTCCTTTAGCTACTCCTATCACTGTTCAGACAACAGATGGTATCTTTTTTTCTGTCGCATGACGAGGTACTCTTTTGAATTCCTCTTTTCATGTTCATGTTGTTTCTCATGTTCTCAAACTAATCATACAGCTCATATCTGCCGATCAGGTTACTGATCATGGTTGTGTGTTATTCTCGATTCTGATTCTTGTTGTGTTCAGGATCGACGCACGGGAACTCTGGTTGGTACTGGCTCTCGCTGTCGTGACTCAAAGCGTCTTTAGGAGCTTGACTGGCTACACCTTGCTTCCGCTACCCCTGTCTGTCTTGTCGCCTCCAGAGCCCAGCACAGCTTCTATCTCTCCAAACTTCATGTTGTTGATCCACCATGAGTTTGAGAGGGGTGTTAGATGTGTATTATTACTTGTGTATTTTCTCTCATATATAAGGGGTTATCTGATATATGTCGTACTTGTACTTGTACTTGTATATATATTGGGTCCATTGGCCTCATGATGAATACAAGCACTATTCATAACAACTGATACTCGCAATGCTACCACACCCATGGAGCTCCATCTACAACTTCAACCTACAGACAGTGTACTACTGATAGATCCTTTCCGCTATCGCCAACTCATTAGGAGCCTTATTTATCTCACTGTCACCAGGCCAGACATTTCTCATGTTCATGTGCTCAGCCAGTTTGTCAGTGCTCCCATCTCAGTCCACTATGGTCATATTCTTCGTGTGTTGAGATACGTGAGAGGGACTGCGTCTAGACATCTGTTCTATGTCGGGCCGAGTCGGCTCGGCTCGGCTCCACGCTTACTCGACAAGACTTGGGTGAGTGATTCTGCTAATCACCGATATATCACTAGCTACTGCATCTCTCTTGGTACTTCGCTCATTGTATGGAAGTCCAAGAAGCAGACTGTTGTGCCACGCTCTAGTGCAGAGGCTAAGCTTCGAGCCCTTGCCGCTACCACCTCAGAGATCATTTGGCTTCGATGGCTCTTGGCTGATCTTGGTGTTCATTATGATAATCCTACAACTCTGTTTTGTGACAATACAGTTTCATTTCGATTGCTAGTGATCCAGTCAAACATGAGTTGAAAAAGCGCATAGGTGTTGATGCATCCTTCACACGGTCTCATTGTCAGCAATCGACCATTGACCTCCAGTATATACCCTCAGAGCTTCAAGTTGCATATTTCTTCACTAAAGCTCAAACTCGATAACAGCGTCGGCTTCATGTACTCAAACTTCCTCTTGATCCACCTTAAGTTTGAAGAGGGTGTTAAAAGTGTGTTAAAAGTTGTACATTCTCTCTCCCTCTCTCTCTCTCTCTCTCTCTTGGCCCATGTAGCCCGTGTGGCCCATGTAGACCATGTAGCCCGTGTAACCTAATGTCTATATATATCCTCTCAATAATAAATAAAATGTATAGTTATGAATAGCAAAATTCCTCTCTCAAAATCTAACAGTAAGAACTGAGAAGTCCAAAATGAACCACTTTGGACCTGATGTGGTATAATTTTTGGAACACAGAAGCATATTTCCAAACTCTCGAAATAAAGAAAAAGCAAAGTTGAAATGCAAAAAGTATGGACAATAAAGTGATAAACTATAGCTGTACCACTGCAATGCAGATGCATAAAGAAAAAACATACATGATCTGAATGTGTTCCAGGCTTCCAGCTATAACAAAGAAAAAAAGGTGGAACTGCTAAGGAAGTTAGAGCACATTACCTTTGCACGCAAGTGTCCAACATGACTATTGAACTCTGGAAAGACATGTTGAACCAACATCCGCTCCAGCTCAGCCATGTATGGATCAGTTTGTTTCAGCCTATCACATAATGTCCCAATGGCAAGAAGTGCACCATCTTTTTGGCGATATGGCTTCACTTCAATAGATGCCTCATCATACCTGAAAAAGTTATCTTGAATTAGATAGCTCATAAAAGGTTGATGCACACAATACAAATCACAAGAATGACTCATACCTCATGAATATCTCCACAATAAAATGGATAAACTTTTGTAGGTTGCCTTTTCCCCGTTTCCTTACCAATTCGCTCACAAAATCCATAGCAGCTGTTCGAGGACTATACAAATCTTCAATCATATCTGTACACCAAAAAAAAACAGAAGCAACATTATGAGTGAAGAGAATGAAAACTGAATATATTTTACCATAACAGAATATAGCACATGCCACCTTACAAAACTGAGAATTAAGAGATCCTGCAAATTTACCATAGCCTTTCCGAACATATTCATGAGGATCTTCGTCCCATAACATTTGGTCATTGTCATTGAAGCACATTAAAGGAAATATTATCTCAAAAAGAATGATATCAATTCGTGGCTGCATCAGCTGATACATGCTGTTCTTTGTAACACTGCAAGAAACATCATATCCCATTATTATAGGCAGTCACCACGAATTTAGTAATCACTGAACAAATTGTCATCTGAAGGATATAGGAAGTACAGATTTTCTGTCTGTGCTCAATGTTAGATATGTCTCTTGTATAGGGTGTTCTTTGTATATTTACCTACACATGTAACATACTAACATGTATATTTTGGTCTTTGGCCTATTGGAATAGATCAAGAGTTCATTCCAATATTCAACAAAACAATTGATGCAACAATTGCAATGCAAGAGACATCTAATCAGCTATAGATAAAAATGCACACAGAAAATTGCAACATGCAACCAGTAAAGGTCAAACCAAAACTAGTTCCCTAAAATGAAAAAACATAAATCAAACAATAGCTATGAGAGCCATATTTTGCTTGAGTTGGATATTATTAAACCTATTCACGGGTGGCCCGACGGCCCGACCCGAGCCCGGCAGAAATAATTGAAATGAAAATATATTTATATTTGTAAAGAATCGGTTTCAAATTTTACAGGATTTGACTAAGTTTTTGGTAATATCTTTTAGTGTCTCAAGAATTGATTATTTTCAAAAAAAATGAAATATTAAGTAGAGAACAATTTAGGAGTTAAATTTAGAAGATGAGATTTCAACTACGACAATAAGACTTTGTAATCTCTTGTGAATTACATAGCGCCTATGGTTTGGTTACGTGCATTTATTTGTACCGCTACTCTTATGGTAGAAACGACAACATGTATTAATCATCAACTTTGATCTACACATAGGATACATATGCCTTTTGAAATCGGAAAAATTGGTGGATCGGAAAGAAATCAATCTTGACCGCCTATCGGCGCCTTACCCTTGTCTACTGCAAACCCGCGGGTGTGGCCAGTCCCGAAGGCAGCCCTGTATTACGAGATAGGGTGGAAGTTGGAATGATGTTAGCAGAATGTAATATCAAATCAATAATAAGGATGCAAATTGAATATAATTTACCTCTTTGATCTGCAGTGCGCCTGGGCAACAGGGAGTGTTAGGACGGCCGCCGGTCTCACTAGCAGGAGCCTTCCCTTTGTCCGTCGCGCGCTTGGATCATTCATCTTCAATGTGCTGCTTGGCGCTCTTGGGCTCCATCATGGTGTTTCCCTGGTCTTCCCCGCTCTCAAGCACATAAGGTTTCCAGTGGTGACGGTGTCGGGTGGCAGCGCGTAGTTAAACGTATATTTCTGCTCGATGAATGTCATATCCTAATTGTTCGGGTTGTCGATCCATTAGAAGAAGAAGAAACGCTCCTCCAGCTGCCATTATGCACGAATAAAGTTAGCAATGTGTGGAATGCAACCTAGAATTCGAAAAATCGATGTGTGTGAGAGATTCTCTTACACGGATATCCCCCACATGTAGTGCCTTGGGTGGTGATCGCTAGGTGTATGGTTTGAATAATCCAAGTTGAGTTTTCGCTGATCGGACTATGGGCATAAAAACTTCAATGGTACAGACGCATTCTTCGTCGAATAATTCGAGTAGTTTCTTGTCTTCCCAACAAGTCACTTGCGCTTCCGCATCTTCTCCACATAGCATGACATCTCCAAGCCCAACCTAATGTTCTCCTCTAGCTTGCTCTCTTCTCCCTCCTTCCTCTCTATTCTACGAAACAAGTTAGAGTGAAGTGTTGGTTGTAGTGGTGTAGTGAAGTATAAGCGAATATGGTGTAGTGTTGATGGCCGGTGAGTGGTGTCTACTCATTGCGAAAGGCTGGTGAGTGATGTTCACACACTGAAAAAAGCTGGTCCCAGTTGTCATTTCACTCTAAAAGGCTGGCACGGCAGTGTGTGGTCATTTAGGTCTGAAAAGGTGGTATGGTAGTGTGTGGCCATTTTAGTTTTAAAAGGTGATAGTGTGTGGCATGACCGCATGACAGGATGTGATCTTTTCGGTCTGAAAATGTGGTATGGCTGTGTGTAGTTATTTCGGCCTGAAAAAGTGGTGTGCAAAGTGTGATCATTTCTGTCTGAAAATGTGGCAATATGTGGCATGACAGGGTGTGATCTTTTCAGTCTGAAAAGGTGGTGTGACAGGGTGTAGTCATTTCAGTCTAAAAAGGTGGCATGTGAGGGTGTGGCCACTTCGGTATAAAAAGGCGGCGTGGCAGTGGCAGTGTGTGGTCATTTTTGTCCGAAAAGATGGCTTAGGGTTAACCCACTCTCAGCCTTTTGTAACCTTCTTGCACTAAAACGGTGCTTAAAAAATGATTTGCTACCCTCCTCAGCCATGATGAAAAAAAAACCTATGAAAACGTGCAGAGATACACATGTATTAGGGAAGCCACACAGCACCCCACTGTAATAAGTGAAAAAGGATGCAACAAACATTGCAACACCACGCAACTAAATGAGAACACATGAAAATCACCGGGGAAAGACAACTACCTCTACCATCCATCCCCACCCCTGACTGGTGCCGATTGGCTAGAACCTAACCATGGCCAAAAATGTCGGGTGAGGAGATAGCAACCTAATAGCGTCATCATATACAAAGCCCCGCCGCACCACATCAGATAAAAAATTATGTTAGATCCCTAGATTTTGCTAAAAAATCAGCTAAGTTTTTGAACCCTAGTTGCAAAACCACGTGGATTCGAGCAATTGTAAATCAACTAAGCAGATGGAGATGGGGGTAACTCACCTGAGTCACCGCCGAGCGATGCCGCCCTGAAAGCTGGTTCGTCACCGACGACATGTTGCCGGGAGACGCGATCGCTTCCCTCGCCTTCGTTCGCCTCGCATTTCAGTGGGGAAAGTGGAGAATGGTGGGTGGAATGGTCGAGAAGCCAAGAAGGTGTACTATGTTGGCTTGTCTGGATGCATTGGGCAGATTAACGACATGTTTACGGCGGATAGAAGCGTACAACGGGAGTGTTAGTATCGGATGTCCTCACTGCATCAATATCCTTCTAAAAATAAGGCTTAAGAGATACTGGAGTTATTTATTACCTTGAAGTGGAGTTGCCTAGAGCAGAAGCCAAAATGCAGGCGAAACTCCCAAATAAAGAGTGTTGGCCCTGGTGAGGCGCGTCCCAGCTGCCCTCCTTGCACCACACATGACTCACCATGTCGAACCCTTGAAGGAGAAGGTGCCCTCGCTGAGGTCCTGGATGGTGTGTTAGGTCCAGCGACCGGCGGCGGGGTAAAGAGCCTCGAAGTGGGGCCTGGCGCACGGCACAGGTGAGCAGCCGTGACAAACATATGAGCTCCCACGGGTCATTCCTTGGTGGTGGCAGATCTGGGTCGGAGGAGGCAGAGTGCGACTTTTATGTTGTAGACCATGGTATGGGACATGCCGTTCGGTCTGGAGAGGTGAGAAGAGGCATGAGTGATTTTGGAATTTATATACGATAGTATTTAATGGGTAATTTCAGCAAAGTTGAGTAGCAAATGGCTACTTACAACCACAAAAGCAAAAAAAACTCCTCTCACCTGGCTTTTAGCTTATAGTTATATGGTAGGCTTAGGCTTTTCCTGGTAGAAAACCTTTAAAAACTTTGACATCTCATGTACACAAAATTTGAGTGTGCTATCTATCACCTGAATCAGCTAATCACCGAAGGACACAACCTCTAAATAACTGATTATGGAAGATAATTCTTCCATAAAGCGAAGGTTCAAATCAAGATAAAGTGTCGGGACTGGATTTTTGAATCTGATCCCTCTATGTATTTCAGCACTAGTCTCAGATCATTAGCTAGTACACACAACAGATACATCATTGATAACAAGTTCGAATCAAGATTCAACATAAAATAAATATCAGAGTACCAGCCTTATGGCCACTTATTACAATAAAAGTTACATGACCTTAAGTCTTATAGCAGCAAAAACAATAAATGATAAACTCCCAGTGATAGCCCATCAAATTGCCCACTGGGGAGTGCAGCCTAGTACTCCGGGTGACCTTCGTCAAAGCCACAGGGGAAGTCGTAGTCCTCCTCTGCAATGTTGAAAGCTTCTGATATTTATTTTGAGTGTAGTATGTGAGTACATAAAGTACTCCGCAAGTCTTGGGAGTAGTGCAATATGCATAGCTTAACAAATGAGGTTTATATGGTTCTTTTGCACAAAGAAATATTTTAAGTTTCAATAGTTTTTATAAAGCAACATTTGACAAAAATAAGTCAATAATTAAACTAATTGTTTCACTAATGAAGGTTCTAGATACCAACCACTGGTATCAAGGCTCTATCCGCCAAAGTTCAAAATATATGTCTCTAGCTGTCTGAATAACAATCCAAGAGTTTCAACTGCTCCTGGATTTCCAAAATTTACTCTTTTGAAAGTAAAACCAAAATCGACCATATGAAAGTACACATTGCCCGTCCTTGACTGTGGGCACAGGTGTTCAAATAGTTTTACACTCTGCAGAGGCTGTACAACTTGACTCACACGAGATAATCGACATAAAATATCAACCATGACACACTTCCTTGGGCGTGCTACTAAGCGATTATCGCAAGGCCTTACAATACCTCATCCTTACATTAGCTCGCCTGATGAGCTTAACCCCAAGTCATGGACGTCATTTACCACATTTACCATCGACCTGGACCTCACCGTTGTGGGGGATAACCTGCTAGGACATGAATGTCATTTACCATCGCCCGACGTAAGCCCCGACAGATATGGACATCATTTACCACTGTCTGCACAACCCAGGTAACTCCTACCATCCATAGCCTGCAGGCTTAATGCTTAGACTCAATAAATTATTTAGCTAGGTTTGTCTTATTCCGGACATGTGGTTGTACGGTAATACTCAGTTTGGATAGTCACAAGCATCGGTCCTTAATATGACTTAGGCATAACTTAACACATTACAATTTCTCGTGCTCTAGCTGCACCTACCTGAACTTACCATCCTCCCAAGTCTAAACAGATTTTCACCATTTTATTTTCGAAACCAACGGCGATACCTATTGCCATACATTTCTCAAACTGATTTGCATAAATGGTATTAAAATTTCCCACCCAAAGGATGATCATGACCGATAAATCATGTCTAAGCAGTTCTACCATTTTTACTAATCCACAATATTATAATCATTATCGTGGAATCCTATCTGTGTGCCGTCCGATTTTCAGCGTTTTCTATTCGCGGCCATCCGATCGTCGGGCCGTTTCGTTTGCCTGCGAATTCTTCGTCTCCTTGATGTCGTTCGATTATTCCCCTTCGTTCTCGGCCCTTCGATTCATCCGGCTGGTGCGCTCCCACGCGCTTTCTTCTCCAGCCCACGTGGTGCGTTCCTTCGCGTCCTCCTCCTCATCTCCCTCAAGTTCCGCCGTGTCCTCGACCCCGCCACCACCGACCCCACCTTCTCCTCCCCGTCCTCCTCCAACCACCTCCTGGCTCTCCTCGGCTACTCCTCCTCCAATAGCAACGCCACTCCGTTGTTCCAGGTCTAGCCCTTCTGGCACTGCTATGCCTGCGTCTCCCTCCCCGGCATCACCACCTACAACCGCTCCGCGCTCGACCGCATGGCCGACGACGCCTGGGTGCTCGGTCTCACCTCCTGGGAGGATGCCGCCGTCTCAGGAACCATGGCCGCCGACGTCGGCCTCCACCGACAGCCCGGCCGTCAAAATCGCGGGAGGTTGTCTTCTGCCGTGGTGGCCTCGCGCGAGCTCCTCCATCACCGTCGTCGGCGCAAGAGCCTGCGCACAAGGAATGCGTGCCGGTGGCGAGATCGCCAGGGGCGGGCCGTGCTTCGGCGGCAGAGTACACGGTGCTCGTGGAGAGGGCGCCTACCTCCTCCTCATCTCCCTCGAGTTCCGCCACATCCTCGACCTCGCCGCCCCGATCCGCCTTCTCTCCCCGCCTCCTCGACCGCCTCCGCCTCTCCCGACTCCTCCTCCTCAGCGGCCGGCCGCTCTGTTGTTCCAAGTCCATCCTTCAGCACCGCCTTCTGACCGCGTCTCCTCCCCGACATAAATGCGCCGCAGCCGCTCGCGCTTGACCGCATGGCCGACCACGCTGGCGCTGGCCTCACCTCTGGGAGGACTCGCCACCTTCTCCGGGGACCCATGCGAGCTCGACGCCGCCTCCACCGCAAGTGCGCCCCCTGGTGTCTCCATGCACGCGCTCGGGAGGTCGTCTTCTGCCATGCCTTTGCCGCAGCTCCTCCGTCACCGTCATCAGCACGCCCAGGGGCGTGTACAAGAAGTGCGTGTCGCGGCTTCGCAAGGATCGCCCGAGATGTGGCCGTACTCGTCACTGATTCATGGTCGAAGCCGCAGAGTGCGAGTCGTCGATGGCGAGACCCGCCTAAGATATCTTGCACCTCAACCCCGATTGAGGGATCTGAGCCAGTGCCCCATCATTGAGCACAATACCTCCTCTGGGATGCGGTGGGCGTCATGCGTGCACGTGATGGGTCACCGCCAAGGACAGGGATAAGAGTGCGTTGTGAGGTTCTTCTTCAATTCTAGCTTGGGTCTTAAAATGTTGTATTTGAGTTACCATCTCTTATTAGTAATGTGGTTATCATACTAGCATCTTTGATGGAAATCTTGTGTTAATTTGGTGAATTATATGGACGTTTTATTTTGTAGCCGATGGAATTTGGATGGCAAATTGTCTTGAGGTCGCTCATTGGATTCTTTGGAGCTACGCTTGGGAGCGAGGTGGAGTGGGTGGCGATGGGATCTTCGTCCCAATCTGACATTAATCATTGGCTTTGAAATGATGTAATATGCTTTACTTCATATTTATATTCTACAAAAATATTGCTAGTTTTGAGAATTGCAAATTTTGAAAATAAACATATTTAGCATGAATGTTAGCATAAGTCTTATTTTATTCATTATATTGGATTTGTGCATATGACAAACACACAACATTACCATACTCACAAAAATAGATGGTCCATTATTGGTGAACTATTTTCTAGAATAATGAATGCGTCTCAAAATGTGAAATTTAGAAAATGAAAAAGTTATAGAAGAGTCAAATTATCGATGCAAAATCAAAACATGGAAGATTGGTGTGTATTGCTCCTGCACTAGGATCTAAAAGTGCCAGTAAAAAAAAATGTCGTTTTGTACTGGAGACTTGTGCATATAGAAGCTCTTTGTAGTTCGAAATGCAAGAAACATCTCTAGTGTCAAACTGTCTGAGAAAGCATAGAGATTTTGTAACTTAATACATTTATTACACATGGATTTGAAGCTCTTAACGTTTAGCATAATAAAAACGTATTTAAAATAGCAAAATCATGACAAACATATTTGTGCAAGGTTTGTTAGGTTCATGATTGTTATTGACATAGTATACTCTTTGGGTCAGGTATGATCATGGGGAAGCGTTGTGTCAGCTGTGTACTACAACCTCAAGTGAAACATCCAACTTTGGACATGCCAGTGATCGACTATGATCTAGCCACGCTCATCGACCTATGCTCATGCTTGGGATCAGCATTGGTGTCATTTTCATTGTCATATTCCCAGATTGGGTGGTCACAGTTCTCTTGATCATCCTCTTCCTAGGTACTCACATTTGTCCAACATTTGCAATAATGGTTTATCCTACTAATTTTAGTAGACTTGGATCGCATTTCCAAATTAAATTCTATGTACTTGACTAAAGCTTTTACGAAGGGTATTGAGACATGGAAGAAAGAGACAATAATCAAAAGGGTAATATTTTGACTTCTTTGCACAATATTACATAATCTTTTTATCTTTGTTTCCTTCATTCATAATATAATTATCTTGATAACCTCTTCTTACGGTCTCTCACTTCATGAGGCAACAAAACGATCGAGCAAACCGATTGAGTGAGACAACCCAATTACTCATTTTTCACTATATCACGTAAACTATTGCTTATATTTTCTTAATCTATCGGTGAAGAATCGGAGTATACACCACTTCCTCTGAGGACTGATGTCTTGTGAGTCGACCTCACCGTCATTTGTATTTTTCATAGGGGATGAATTAGTGCGACCATCAACTCGACTCTCACCGTGCCAAAGTTATTTCAACTACTTTATACGGTTTGATTCCTTCACCATTTTTTATTCCATATTTACTAAAATGAGTAACCTCAATCTGCTTGAAATTAATAAAATTGCGATTCGTGATTCTAATCGGGCTATGCTACTTGCTCTTGCTATTGATGGCGATGCAAAATGGTTGACTTGGGTATTGCAAAAGACACTAAGAGAGTCTTAAGGAGCATATGGATCGACTTTACATTCTAATCTTGACATAATCCGGACTTGGTGGTGTTTCCATGGGTGATAGAGATCTTGTCAAACCTTGTTTAAGCAAATATGTGTAAAATCACTTTGAAAAGGTATATTAGAAATTCTTTTGAAACTATCTTTACCAAGAGGTAGTTTGGCAAGATGAACCTACAGTTGGGGGATAAAGAAATCATAGCACGCTATTAACAAGGTTTCGAACTTGGCACTACTATCCTTCTCCAATTTTTTTCAATAATTTTAATAGTTTGCTGCTTTTACACATACAGATCCTAATGAAACCTAGCAAGCCATTGGCATTTGCTTAGATCATCACAAAAGACACATCAAAGCCATCTAAAACCGTTCTCGCATTTGGTTTGCCTGGAAACCCAGTGACCTGTACGATTTGCTTCAATCTATTTGTTCTTCCTACAATACGTCTACTCTCTGGTTGGCCCAATCCTCACTTCCCGAGGTAGTAACTCTCATGCTGCTTATGTTGTTAGTTTTGTTTTCTTAGTATATTATTGAGGATGCTTTTCTTCACTGATAGGTTTTTTTTTCTATAGAGTGCATGTGCACATATCACATCCTTTAAGAGCAGACCCACATCGTTTAGAGTTTCATCGTGCAGTGATCAGATGGGTGCTTGATGACGGATCTGTTAGGCCTAGGTAAGAACTGTGTTTAAATGTAGGGCTTGATGTTTGGCAACAATTTGTTATGTTGTATACTATTTGACAATACATGTTATGGCGGGTTATTGCTTTGGCAATTCTTGAGAACACCGGCCTCTTTATAAGTGGTATCATTTTGTTGCTACTTGTTTCATATTATGTGTTTCATCATACTCATTGTTCTATTCAAATGATTAGTTTCGCAGGTCTCCCGCCTATCTAAAACACGCATACTAAAACAATAGAATGTATTAACTTGATCTATTAGTACCCTAATTTCGCTCTTCGTTCAAATCTTATTTCAACTCTTCATCGCTATTTTTCTTCGCTCCTGCATATAGCGAAGCGCCAATCTTGCGCCGAGGTGCCTAGTTGCTATAATAGGGTGACAAATGTTTATAGTTAACAATATCAAATGAAGATATAATCAAATTTAGGACTAACACCCTAAGATTTAAACTTATTATTTTATGTAAATAGCGATGCATAATAATTTTGAAAATTAAAACAAGATATGGAAAACATGGGTACAATATGATCAAAGAAGACTTGCTTTAAATCGAAGGTTGAGGTCTTTCATATTGGTTCAAGCTTACTTTAGCGACATTAGGTTCTACGTGTGAAACAGAGACAAATAAATAACAAAAAAATAAAATACAAAAATATATATAATTATTACTAATAGAGATATTACAAATTAATATGAATTTAGGAAGAAGAATCAAGCTGAATCGAGTTTGTATGAAAGAGAACGAGCCTCGAAGTTCATCGGTTTGGAAAATCTTTGAGAAAGAGAGGAATATTCTCTGGAATATTCCTTTTCAGAAATAAACGATTAAATAAAAAAGGATCTGGCATGTGGGGTCCAAATGTAAGTACATGTCCAAATGTAAGTGGGACAAGGAGAGAAACAGAGGAGGAAGAACAAAAGAAGGGAGCGGTGGCTAAGTGACACGATCTTGCGACGGCCAAAATGGGATCTTAGGGGTCCTGTGGAGGCGATGGGAAGTGGCGGTGTGGGCGGAGCGACGAGGAAGAAGGGGCGGTGACGGGGGAATTCCATGGCGGCGCATCGGAGAAGAAGGTATGCGCAAGAGGTAGAGGAAGGTGAGGTGAAGCTATGGGTGCGATAAATCGGTACAGAGCTCACCGGAGATGAAGAAAACGACAACGGAGGTGGCTCGGCCGGTGACAAGGAGACAATTAATCCGACGACGATCTATGATCAAACACGAAATTGATTGAGGGGAAGTACTCAAGGGTATTAGGAACACAATGTGACACAGCTGGAGGGGCAAGAATCTCACTGTAGCAATGGGAATGACAATGCGAGGTGGCGGCCAGCGCTCGGGAAGAAGATGCGGGAGGCGGTGATAGTGCACGAGTGACGGTGACAAATGGAAGGGAGAGGGAAGGGGCTACGCGGGTGCTGATGCTCCGATCTATGGGTGAGGATGGGAAGCGAGTAGGCGCGGGTGTGGGCACGAGCGGATATCATGATATCGCCTTCGGCTCCTGTTTGGAAAATGTACAAATGGCAATGAGGTTAATGGCGCAGTGATGACGGCGTGTTGATGGCGATAGTGATGACAGGGACGGAGACGCACGAGCGGGATGCAGGCACGGGCGAGGACACACGGGCGTGGCGTACGACGTGGCGTGGCTCTCTGGCGTGGGCGTAACTGGCGATCGTGACGGCTCAGTCGCTTCGTGGGTGGCGTGACGTGGCCGCATGGCCCAAGAGATAATTAAAATTAGAAATTTGAATTCAAATTTTTTGTTGAGGTTTGAATTGAGATTTGGAAAGAGGGAGTAATTCAAATCAAGATTTGAATTCACATTCGACCGAGAATTGATTTGATTTTGGAACATAGATTTGAACTTCGGAATTTGAATTGAGAGAGAGATTTGATTTGATTAGTATTGATATAAGAAAGAACTCCAATTAAAAACCAAACTTTGAATTATTTAATTTAGATTAATTTTTTCCAAAAAGCAAAACCTTGGGATGTTACAGAAAGCAAACATGAAATGTGTTCATAAAAAGTAAGGTTTGTGCTGTATTCTAGTTCCTGGTTGTTCATCAAAAGTTTAAAACTAAAAAAGGTTATAACAGGGGCAAGCAACTACAACTAAACTCTGATGCCATCAGACCAAGACTATGATAATTGTATAATTACTTCTACTAAATTATTGGGAAACATCAAATGGCTGCATCGATCTTGTTAGAATAGGACTCTCCTTTTGTATTTCCTTATCTGTATATGGCAACCCCCTTGTACTCCCTATATATATTGCCCATTGGGTCCTCTTGAATATTCACACAATATTCATGACATGGTATTAGAGAAACGAGGCAGTGGTGACGCAGGAACAAGAGGCGGTGTTGCAGGAGGCACCATTGGAGACATACTAGGGGAAGACTGTGATAGTAGAGAAATGGGTGAAGAGTCAGAAAGAGACAACCATGAAATCGACTCAACGGTGGAAACAGGAGGAGCCGAATCTCGATAGAAGAAAGGTCGAGATTCGTCAAAGACAACATCTCGTCAAATCCTGATCCGTCAAGCAGAAGGATCCCAGCACCGATAGCCCTTATGCTCAGAACTATAACCAAGAAACACGTACTCAACTGACTGGACCGATAGTTTAGTGCGTTCACGAGGTTGCAGAAGAACAAAACAAGGATAGCAAAAAAACACGAAGGTGAGTGTACTGGGGGGCTCAAGAGTAGAGACGCTCTATAGGGTGACACCCTTAAGAAGCGATGGAAGGTGCATATTGATGAGATCTTGTAAAACTTGACCTCGGCCGGACTATGGTGGAACGTGAGAGGCAAGGAGAAGAGTGCGGGCAGTCTCAATTAGATGACAATGTTTGCGCTCAGCAACCCCATTCTGAGCATGGGTACCAGGACAAGAAGACTGGTAAAGAGTACCACTTAGAAAGAAACTATCTAAAAGCGCCCGAGCATTACTAGCAGCGAGAATCACAGTAAAAACTACGGATGGGAGAATCAAACTAAGTATGAACCATCGTTGCAAAGCTATGATAGATCGCAAGAAACTGACCACGATTAGACATAGAAAATCCATGTAAAAGCAGAATAATCATCAATGAAGATCACATAAAGTTTATGCGCCTTTAGATATAATAAGCGCGAGATCCCCATACATCTGAATGAACTAAGTCAAAAGGACGAGAAGACAAGGACTCACTAGAATGATAAGGAAGTTGTAGCTGGTTGCCTAGCTTATAACCCTAACAAAACATGGCCGTGTCAACAGTAACACGTCCAAGAACATCCTGACGAACAAATGAAGAAAGACGGGACCCGCACAAGTGACCTAAACGGTGATGCCACTGCACAAAAATGCCAGAGGTGGTGGCAGTAGTGGCAATGGAAGGAGGCATAGAGGTGGCGGGAGCGTGAGAAGTGGGCCGGAAGGTGGAGGCGATCAAAGGCGTAGAGATCTGGCGATCCCACGGCGCGGCGATTCAAGTCTTGTCCATATGCATCGATCTGGATGAAACAAGTGTAAGATCCAAAACCAACCCTACGGTAGAGATCGAAAAGTGACCCGAGAAAGGCACTTGCGGTGGTGGGGAACATGGGAAGCAGTTAGAACGAGAAAAGTCAATGGACAAAGAGTGCCTGCCAAATGAGACATAGGAGTACCGTCGGTATGCGAGCGAGATAGGAAAATAGGAGGTCCTACTGAAGTGAAAGATGTGGAGTCCAGTGTCAAGTGGAAAGATGCACCAGAATCCAGAAACCAAGATGTACACGGAGGAGCGTCGAGCTAGGCTAGCGAGAACTGTTGTGAAGAGGCTGCGAAGTAGAGCATGGCAGAACTGCTGAACAGAGTCACCTCGTTAAGGTCCTGACGTGCTGGTCTATCCTCCCATCAGGAAGGGCATCCTGCCGCCCTGGATAAATCCCCACGAGCCTTGTTCTACTTTTTTGCCTTTGCTAGCGTTGATTGTCATGCCCAAAGTTCTTACAATAATAGCACTGAACCCCAGTTGGTGCAAAAACAGGAGCAGGAACAGGAGTTACAGGTTGCTGACTTCTTCACGAAACCACATACTAGGGCACAACATTTGTATTTTCTCTCCAAACTCAGTGTGTGTGATCCACCATGAGTTTGAGGGGGGGTGTTAGAATAGGATTCGCCTTTTGTATTTCCTTATCTGTATATAGCAACCCCCTTGTACTCCCTATATATATTGCCCATTGGGCCCTCTTAAATACACACACAATATTCATAACAGATCTCACATGATAGTTAAAAGATCCAAACTAAGCCACCAAATTGTAGATAACTAAATAAATGAAATGATAGCCATTGGCAATTTGGCACCAAAGGACTTTGATATAGCTCTCTAGTGATCAAAAACAAAATATAAAGTAAACACTACAAAGAGAGATCATAGGAGATTCCTTTCCCACCATAAGAAACCTTTGATTATGGTACCTCAGTCTAAAATAGTATGAGCAGCTATTAAAAGTACATGAGACGTAGATATTTTGATTGAATACCTTAAAGCAAGACTAACCTGAACACAGAAGGCCCACTTGATACTCAAACAAACCTTCAATTGCAACATCTTCTAAAGGTGCTCTGTGTTACTGGTTCCAGCATCTCTTAAATCTCTTAAAGACTACAACATCTGTTTTGGACGTGTTTATTAGCAAGACTTACTAGCGACGCCATCGCAACGGGGCCATAGCATCGGCGCCTGATAGCAGCCGAGATGCTATTATAGAAGGAGATCAAGTTTTTTAGTAAGAATGGAATATTCCCCTCTTTCTTATTTTCATCAATTTCCATTTCTGAAAAACTTTCGGTTGTTCGTTCTCCTTCATACGAACTCCGATTCTATCGATTCTTATTTCTAAATTCATCTCAATTCAATATCTCTCTAATAGTACACATTTTATATTATTTTTTGGATTTTTCGTTATTTCACTACTACAGAAAAGACCTTCACAGAGCGGTTCAAAAACGTCATCACGAGCGGTTTCATATGAAATGCGAGTTTATGGGTCGATAATGACGCAGTCATCACGAGCGGTTTTGAGAATGCGTGAAAAAACTATCCTGAGCGGTTACGAACAAGAACCGCTGCATGATATTACTATCACGAGCGGTTCTTGTTGAGCAAATGCAGCGATAATCTATTTTCATAGGCGGTTACGAACAAGAACCGTCTGTGATAAGTAATTATCACAGACGGTTCTTATTCAAAGCCGTCTGTGATAATTTTTTCTATTGCAAAAAAAAATCAAACCAATCAATTGCTACATAGTAGTTTCCATATGCAACCTCTAGCAAGACAACTAAAATCCAATTAAAATTATGATGGCAAACACATTACAGGAATGTGAAACTAAAAGGTTTCACAATGTCCCCTCCGAATGGGAAAAAAGAATAAAGTTACAAAGTTAAACTAGCTAGAAACCATCTATGCCTCCAAGCTCCTTAAGAACTCATCGGCTTCTTGGATTGGTCTTGTGAGCTCCTCTCTATACCTCACCAGCATATCACAAGATGTTCTTGCATGTCGTCGAGTTCGACTCAAGCTCGGCAAGCAAGGAGGCAGTGAAAACCTCTAGCGGCTCTCAGGCCTTAGGTAACACAAAATTAAGATAATTTTCATTACGATAAGCAACCAACAAATTGTGCATGTTATGGGGATGTACACGTACCTTCGGCGAGTCTACCTCCTCACATGAACAAGGCTCCTCCAAGATGACCGCATCCCTCCTCATTGTAAATGCGTCATTTGTGTTTCCTTCTTGAACCACAGACGGGAATCGAGGTGGTCACGGAGCTCGGTGTGGGGAGGAGAGGGAGAGACTAATGGAAAACAAAGTGGGGTGGCTATAATATATAAGAATGACACCAAAACATTTTGCCTCCGATGCGCAGCGTTCAAAATTTTCGTACTCATGCTGCGAATCACAGACGGTTTCATACAAAACCTACGTGACAACATATCAAGCGGTTCTTATACGAACCGTGTGATATATATATCTTATCACAGACGGTTTGTATTAAAAATAAATGCGTGACTTAAATTTTCCTTACACTCACGATTTTACCATGGCTTGAATTTTTCTTACTTTCGATTTTACCATGGTAAAATTAGAGTGTTAATGATTCCAAGCCATGGTAAAATAAAAAATACTTATCACAGACTATTTTTATCTGAACCGTGCGTGATGAGGCGCGGAAATCCTGAGCGGTTCGTGTTGAAAACCGTCTGTGAAGTTTCCTATCACGGTTCTTGTTGAGCGAATGTGATACTTCACGAGCGGTTTTAACTACGAACCGTGTGTATTCTTCTTCACGGCGGTTTTAGCGCAACCAATAACATAGACGGTCGCTAAACCAAAACCGTCTGTGATTGTATTTAATACAGACGGTTTTGGTCAACCGTCTGTGATGAGGCATCTAGTATTAGCCTTTTTGTAGTAGTGTTTATTTGTCTCGCTTTGTGCATATACAATCCAGCATTTCCGAAGCCTTTTTGGACTAGTCTGTTGGAGTAACTCCAATCTTCGACGAAGGCAAGTTGCAGTCTTCAGAGCTTTGATCATGTTATACCTTTTATTGCAAAATTATGTTGTTTTATATCATCATGTATGATAATTTTATATCAATTGTTTTCTGGAGTAGCTAATGACCTAATTGACATTATGCCACCTAGACTGTTGTGAACGTTGTGTATCCTTTGACACCATAGTAAGGGTTGATTTTAGTTGGACATAAATGTAATACCAATATGGGTATCGTAGCATACTTAGTTACGATGGGCTCATGATCACATGTTTAATAATGTTAAATTTGACTTAATGATATATGGAATTATGGTGTGATGCCACTGTTGTGCAACTGTGGTGTGAGGTCATGTTGTACAAG
Organism: Phyllostachys edulis; assembly: GCA_036346405.1. Classification (NCBI taxonomy): domain Eukaryota; kingdom Viridiplantae; phylum Streptophyta; class Magnoliopsida; order Poales; family Poaceae; genus Phyllostachys; species Phyllostachys edulis. Next base: position 287,159 of record JAYEVD010000076.1, read on the forward strand.
TTGTGGTGCGATGTCGCTATTATAAAAATTTTGTGCTATGGCAGGAATTGTCATTGGTTTGGGTGAACAAAATGATTTATTCTCAAGCGAGTGGTTGTGCGAGAAAGGTGGTGCGTGAGGCACATTATTTTGGATGAGGTAGTCTCGCTTGAGTAATCACTAAGGACTTAATCTTGTGCACCATTGATCTGGGCCTTATCGTACAACCACATGTCCGTATGGGATGGACCTAACTAATTAATTAGCAATGTCTTGATTTTAGTTACTGCTTTTTTGGGCGTGGATTCTCTGAGGGATATTCACTCGGCACAAGGAGCCCCGAATGGGTGCGAGGTCCATTCGGTGTGAAACCTTAGCTAGAGGTGAGTTAAGACGAGAACTTTGTAAAGGCCTTGTGATAATCACTTAGTCGCACGCCCTCTGAGCGTGTCTTAGATGATATATTAAGTTTATTATCTCTTGTGGGTAAAGTTGTACAACCTCTGCGAGTGTTAAAGCATTGAGCAATTTGTCGGGATTATGGATAATGCTTGAGGATTTCACAAGGGATATAGAGTTTTCATAAACTTTGGATGGTGGTTTGGTTGGGAAGTGGCGGGGAGGTTCCTTTGGTTGTTTCAAAATAATTGTCTATTTATTTATTATTCTTTTTAATTATGTATTTCAATTTATTTACTATCAATACTGCTTTATGCAAAAGAACCATAAAACTATTCCTTGTTCAAGCCTTGCATGAATATTAAATGCATACTTTTCCTACAACTTCTTTGAGTACTTTATGTACTCACGTCTTTAATGCCATTGTTGATCGGTTGTTGAGGAAGAATCTATAAATCCGAGTTTGTGAGAGTACTTTGAAGACTATCTGAACTAGGATCGCTCCTCACTCAATTGCTGTAGGTATATCGGATGGCTACCACAAGTTTTCTTCTTCACTCCAAGATTTATTTATTAGTATTTTAAATCTGCATGACAAAGTATGTAAACTTTGACCATAAGGTTAAATGGGTACTATTTAATAATATTTTGCTCATTTCTTAGCTATTTTGTTGTATGGATATAATTTTTTATCGATGTTGTCACTATGTGAATTAGCTACTGATCATGGGACTAGTTTAGAATACACAGATGGTCCAAATTTGCATGTTTGGGTCCCAACAATAAATCTTCATTTTCCTGCAAATTGTCTTTCAAATAGTCAGTTACTCATAAGACAAAAATAGAATTGAGAATTGAATTTTAAGACTAAGAATTGAAGTCATATTTATAACTTTATCGTAGCCCCCGACTGTTTGCATAGTTTAATTAGATAAACTAAGTAAATAGAGGAAAAAAGTCTTGCTTAAAAATTAGTTCAACCTTTCTTATTGAACTTGATTTTATTATCTTTGGTAGCAAGAGTTAGAAATAGCTCGATGCTAGAAAATTCCTTCTAGTGGGTAAGACCATGTGCAGAGAGGAAAGTTTTTGACTAGGTGGTGTTACTTCCTCCGACCAAGTTAATCAAATCGAGCGTATTAAGAGTAGTCGAACAAACTATGAAAGCTTGACTCACTTAGAAAATTCTTCGTAAAATAAAGAAGTAAACTAATTTAATGGTTAAAAAGAGCTTGCTTAGAATTATTGTGACCATATTTTGTTGAACCGAGTTTCTTTGTGTTGGCAGCTAAAGTTAGGAATAGATCGACGTTAAGAAGTTCCTTCTAGTAGGCAAGATCACATGCAGAGAGGAAAGATTTCGACTAGGTGATATTACCCTCCTTCAACTAGTGTAAAGAAAAAACCAAGTGTTTAAAAAGTGATCGAAAAATTATCGAAACGTTGCTTAATGAAAATTTTAAAACAATAAAGATTGGAGAAAGCATAAACTTTATTGAGAATATAGGAGGTTACACATAGAACTTGCGTAGCTGATCAATGTTCCATAAATTAGAAACAACTATGCCATCTTCCATTGCTAGTCGTACTAAGCCTGGCCGCATGACTTCGATCACTGTGTAAGGACCTTCCCACTTAGGGGAAAGTTTGTTCTGATTAGACTGGGATTGAATCTTTTTCAATACCAAGTCACCTACAGACAAGCTGCGAGGTTGGACCTTACGATTGTAGTATTTGCGTAGGGCTTGTTGGTATACTACCGAACGAATTAAGGCTTGATTCATATTTTCTTTAAGTGTGTTGATGTTATCAGCTCGAAGTTGTTCTTGGTCGGAGTCATTGTAATTTTTGGCCCTTGTCGACAGAATCTTTAGTTCAGGTGGAAGCATGGCTTTTAGCACAAAAAACTAAGAAAAATGGTGATTACTTTGTGGCAGGCTAGTAGTCATGTGAATTGCCCATAATTCTGAGGGTAATTATTTTACCTAAGACCCCAAGTGCTTTATAAGCCGATCGAAAACTCGAGTTTTAATTCCCTACATAATTTGTCCATTTGCCCTTTCGACTGCCCCATTGCTTTGTGGATGGGCGATGGAGGTATAAAATAGCTTGGTACCCAGTTCTTCGCAAAATTCTTAGAATTTTACGTTCAAAAATTGTGTACCATTATCTGTAATAATTCAACTTGGAACACCAAATCAAATGATCACATTTTTCATCATAAAATTCTTGGCTCCTTCCGTTGTTATCCCAGTCATAGGTTCGACTTCAATCCACTTCGTGAACGTATCAATAGCGACAAAAAGGAACTCGAAACCCCCAGGTGCTTTTGGGAATGGTCATAGGATATCAAGACCTTAGGTTGCAAAAGGCCAAGAAATATGTATGGTTTGTCTTTGTGAGGGTATTTGGTAATTTACTGCTATAAAAGCGACATTGTACATATTTCTTAACAAGCTCTTTAGCATTATGGAGGGTTGTTGGCTAGTGGAATCTTGTTGAAAGTTTTTTTCGACTAGCATTCAGGAAGAAGCATGAGTTCCACAAATGCCTCTGTATATTTCTTGAAGGAGAATTAATCATTCTTTCTGCGATATGCATCGTATGAGAACCCCTTGAGCACCTCGCTTGTAGAGGACTCCTTTGACTAAAGTATACATTTTGACCTTACGAGATAAATGATCAGCCTCAAGATCTCATTGGGTACTATGCTCTCTTGAAGATACTCATAGATGGGACTCATCCAGGTATCCTCGTATTCTAGGGGGCTGTCTCAATAGGAGATGTCTGGTGTTTCGACCACAGGCAACTTCTGGAGCTGTTCCAAGAAGAATCCTTGCGGTACTTGTGATCGGGAAGATGCCATTCGAGCTAACTGGTCAGCGAGAAAATTATCCTTTCGAGGGATATATTGTACCTCGAAACCGAAAAAATGCTTTTCAACCTTCCTGACTTCTAATAAGTACTAAGACATGGTCAGATTAGAGTATTGGAACTCTTTTCTGACCTGATTCATGACCAGTTGAGAGTCTCCTCTCACGAGTAGTCATATAATCCCGAGCGCTTTCGTTACTCGTACTCGTATGAGATGTGACCATGCCACAAACGCATACGACCATAAAGGTGAATTCGTTCCTTTAGTTTCAATTGGTTTTAAATGAGAATATGAAGCTACCTAATAATGAAAATGTATATTTGTACAACTATACAGGAGAAATGCATCAACACCTAAAGGGTTCAAGTTGGATACGTTCTGGAATCCAATTCAGCCTCCGAAAACAGTACTAACTTTAAACATGCATAACTTTTACATACGGAGTCCATTCGAGGTCCAAGAGTACTTGATGAAAAGCTTATCTCATCCTCTTTCTAATGGATCCAGCCCCACCTCCAAATCCCTTTTGAGGGTGTCGCAATTGCCAAAACAATCTGACACTATTCCTGAGCCAGAAACCAGCGGTGTGGCGCCAACTCCACTTGGGCCCATGGGACTTGTAAACCTAGGCTGTACTATTCACATGAACAGTGCCACCGCCCCTCCCTTCTCCTCTTCATCCTCCATATAGTGGCCACCACCCTTAGGGCTTGGTGGATTTCATTTAGTTAAAAGTTAGCTACATTGCAACTTCGTCTATTGGCTTGTATCGACTAGACCAAACCTGAATACCGCTTCAGAATCCCACATTATTGAGTACTTCAATCATATTTGAAATTTTAGATTACTTATTATCTTGTTCTTGCTTGTTCTTCGATTGCATGCTGGAATATACCTTCCTGGTCAGGTAGATCGTGCTGCTAGCAAGGTTGATAACAATCACGGAATTGGTTCGGTGATTGTCGGTCATATTGGTCATGTATGATTGATAGCCAAATCGTGAGAGTCGTTTCCAACAAATCGAAATTATCCTTCTCATCGAAAGATTGGGACACCTATTGTCGCATCAGGTGGTATCAGAGCTTTCGTTCATCGGTGAGAATTTTTTTCCTTTACCTACAGCCCACAAAAGCCCTGAAAATCACAAAAAAGGTTAGTTCATCTTGTCCAAACCAATCTGTGCCTTGTAATTTTCTTGTTAGTATTTTGCATTGTTGAATTTTTTATTGTATCATCATGTCAAGTGCTAATTTCTAGTTCTAGTTAGAGTCTAGTTGGTCCACTACTACAAAAAAGGCTAATACTGGACGCCTCATCACAGACGGTTGCCCAAAACCGTCGTATTATCTAATCCTGAGCGGTTTTGGTTTTGCTACAAATGCGTATTCTTATACTAACGCTAAAACCGTCTGTGAAGAGGTAATATCATAGGCGGTTCATGTTGAAAACCATCATGAACTATCACGGGCGGTTACGAACAAGAACCGTCTCGTGATATTACTAAATATCCTTGGCGGTTCCATAATAGAACCGACTATGATAAGTCTCTTTATTAGTAGGAGCCCGCTGGAGTTTTAGCTCTAAGTCATCACTCCCTAGTGTTGGCCCTTAGTCTTGTCCATTCCCTCCCCACCCGAAAGTGACCCGTCGCCGGCGCCACCATGCATTCTTCCTGTCGCCATGACGGCAGCAGGCACCACGGTTCACTACAAGACACTCGTGCGATAAGAGTGTCTTTTTCAATATCAGTTATTAGCCACAACTTCTGATGACTTCTGCGCCTTCCCTCTTCCTCCTCCCCGGCGTATGCAACCAGCTACCTCTCCACCCATGATGTCGAGTAAAACAGATCTATCACCTATTGGTTTGTCTTTGTTGGTATTCATGTGAAGCAAGCTCCCTCTGCCTCACCGCTTGACTCCGCACCTCGGATCAAGCTCCCTCCTCCTGCGCCTTGGATCAGCTCAGATCCCCCTCATTGCGCCCCCCAGCTCCTCCTCCCCTCTGCCCTTGCTCGGCTCCTCCTCCTCTTGCGGCTGGCTCGTTGTGCTACCTCGGACCTCTCGCACCTCCAACCTCTCGGCTCTCCCACTAAGCGTAAGTCCCCTTTTTTGTCTTCTTGATGTTATGCAGTTATTGGTTGATGGTGATGGTGATGGCCATTGGCGAGCCCGATGCTAAATGTGTAATACATACATACATGAAGAGAAGTGCATCATTGTAGAGAAGTGTAAATGTATAATACATACATGTAGAGAAGTATAGAGAAATTATAAATATAAATGAATGCAATGATCATGCAGATGCTTGTTGGCTAGTGGCACTTTGCTAGGTTTGTTGAGCGCTCAATGATGTTAATAGTCTTGTGCTGAAATTGAATTGATAATTAGTTCATATTAATAGTCCTTGCTCGTGATGTATGGCGAGGGCTATTGGTGTATGTGCATTCTATGCATCTTGCTTAGTTCATGATGTGGGTTGATTGACAAAAATGAATGGGGATGGTGGGTTTGGTTAATGCTCTCGATGGATATTGAGGGTTATTGATCTTTGGTTCTAGCTTTGTGCTTGGTTGGCTTACATTGGATGTGGTTGGGATGGGGCTTAGCTACAATTAACTTTTGATTTGTAAAGGTTAGGCTTGGTGTGTATTGTATTGAAAACAAGATCAAATGAGTCAAAACTACTACAACACCTCTTCACGAGTCTCTCACCATTCATTTCACCTTTGCTGTATAGCTGTGTTCATCTTGGGTCAAGTTCACCTACCTTGCGTCCCAGTCGTCCTACCATTCCATTCATAATCTCTCTTCTCTATAAAGTCTCCAGCGGTGGTAGCTTGTGCCATTAAAACCGGCATCATCATATATATATATATATATATATATATATATATATATATATATATATATATATATATATATATTATTGTTAAGTAGTCCCTCGGCCACTTTAGGAAATGCGTCCACATGACATGAGAAGGATGAGATAGTAGCCACGGGCAATTTCATCGAGCCGTACGAGGTTTAAAATATGGATGCAAGGAGGCGTCAGGACATCCAATTACATGTATGTTGTCGATAGGTAATTGTACATCGCTATGTTGAAAGTGGCGTTGTGTGCGAATTACTCCGGTAGGAAGTGGCATCATCTATCGACAACCAACAATTCTTGAGCATGTAATTGTCTTTAAACCCAACAAGAACACCAAGCAACAAGTTGAGAATTCTTTTGAAATGTGAGAATGGTTTGCTTGGTGTTCTTTGTTGCTTGAAGGCGATTACATCTTGAAAAAGATGAGCTAATGATGATTTGTGACATGCTCCAGAAAACTATGAAATTTGTGACCACAAGCGATTTGACCAGCGATGCATGATCATCGGTCGAGCGATTTCATCCACAAACCGTGCAGCGATGATCGATCATCACCGAGGCAGTTTCGATCCTAAACCGTCTGTGATGATTTACCCTATCATAGGCGGTTCTCGATTAATAACTACATGATAGTATGCATCACAAGCGGTTTGAAAACCGGTATGATGACCTCGTGTCATCATCTTGACCCATAAACTTCGAGCGGCTCACAAAACCGTGCGTGATGGCGTTTTTGAACCGTCTGTGAAGATATTTTACGTAGTAGTGGTCTTTATCTATTTGCATCTCCTGTGCCTTGTTTCTCCTGCCGCGGATCATCCATGTCTTCTTGCGCGGCAACCAAAAAGCGCCTATTAGCCATTTGCCGCAACCATACCATACCGCCACTTCACATCCTTTTCTGACGCGAAAACTCCGTCGCCGTGGCAACAACGCGCTCCTCTGACCCTTCTTTGCCCACATTTATAACATCCCAATTTTCTAAAGTTTTAAAATCTTTTGAGTAGTTTAATTCATAGAAAAACTCACCAAAATCTTCTTTGAATTTTAATAAAGCTTAATATGGACTTTCAAAAGCAAAATGATTTAATATGAATAATCTCAACATCAACTATTGTGAAAATTATTTTATTTGGATTCTATGTGCTTGGATATATTTTCTAGATTTTTCTAGAATTATTACGAGTTTATTTGCTATTTTCTATTGGCTATTTGGATTTACTACTATTTCTAAAATACAAAAGCTATTTAAAATCTCGGTAAACCTTTTGAAATTTGAATCCTAAACCCTTGGCCCATTTCCATAGCTCCTCATTGACCCACTCGGCCTTTTCCTATCACGTAAGCCCAACCACAGCACCCTCTCTCACTCTCCTTTGTCGGGTGGACCCACCGTCATCGCCATGTTAGCTTCGTCTTCCTCCAGGACTCTCCGCGCCCATGTCCGAGTTGGTTCTGCTGCCGTGCCGTGCTCTTCTCGGATTCTTCAGTTCCCGTGCTATTTAAAGCTCACGCCTGCATCAAAATCGGTAGCATCCATCCCTATCTCCGAAACCCTAGGGCACCTCTTGAATCTAAATGGTCGTTTAATCGAATCGAACTCGGGAAGTCCGTCGCTGCCGAAGCTTTCCTCGCCATCTCTTGGCCATGGCCGTGAGCTTGACCTCTTCTGCCGTACGAGATCGCCGTCCGTACTTCATCCAATCGCGCGCCGCGATCTTTGCAGGAGGACTGCATCGCCTCATAAATCGTTCAACAGCGTCGCTCTACATCTTCTTGTGCTTCTTGCATTGTGGTCATCGTTAGTGTCTTTTGACTGTGTCATTGTGTTCACCGTGTCGTCTTTGTCTAGATCCAACCTTTTTTACGCGTCGGGGCCGTCGTTCGCCGAATCGTCGGATCTCGAGAGTTGTCATGACCGACCGTGTCCTGCCACCTCGGTTCGCGTCGGCTATTTTGCCCGTATGTATGGCCTTCACGCAGCAACCCGATCCGCCATGTGTGCATGGACATGCCACCTCAACCACAACCTAGATCCAAATCTCGGTGGACTAAGTCCACGGTGAACGAATCTTTGACTTGTGGGTCAGAGCATGTCAAAGTAATTTCAAATTCCTTTTCTTTTTTCTTTTGCTTAAATCCCTCGGCGTCGGTGGCCGCAATAATTAGTTTTCCTTTAGAAAATCAATTCGATAAATCTATAAATTATGATTTTCATAATTTCATGTGATTCAATCTTCAAAAACCATATCTTCTTCATCAGAACTCCGATTTGGCCCATTCAAATTTCTAAATTCATATAAATTTAAGATATATTTTCAAAGATTTTTATTTATTTATTTTTGGCTTTTTCTCTCTATTTTATATTTATTTGGTTTATTTGCCTTATTTGCGAGTAGATGTTGATACTACGGGGCATTTTGAGCAAGGAGGAGTGCATCAAGATCAAGACCAATCCCAAGATCTATTCCAAGGCAAGTTATGGTCCTTTGATCATATTGATCCTATGATTTCAAAAGTATATTATTTTATACAACTACATGCTATCTTTATACAAATTGTTTCAAGATTAGCTATCATATGTAAATCATTATGCCTCAATGAATATTTGAATGCCATGAATCGGTTGTCACCTAGCATGGATAATTTTAGTTGGACATATTAAATTATCACCAACATGGGTATCGTATTGATGTAGTCAAGCTTAGTTACGATGGGTTCATTATCACATGTGTCATGATGATTAATCTTGACTTAATGAAATATGGAATCGTGGTGGTTAACCCTTTGTTGTTAAAATTATGTACCATGACGGGGTATGTCATTGGTCTTGGTTAAACAAAATGATTTTTTGCTCGGTGACGGTTGTGGATTGAGGTGTGATTATAACACGTTGTGGGTTTGTGGTAGACTCACTGGGTAACTTGTCGAGGACTTAATCTTATCGCCATTAGGCTGGACCTGTCGTACAACCACATGCGGATGGGATGGGCCCTAACTTAGTAAGATTTGGAGTTTTGACATTAGCTACTCAAGTAGTATATGGGATGGGCCTATGCTGTGACTCATGAGAATTCATGAAGCCATTACTTGGGAAGAATTTTCAATAGCTTTTCCTCAAGCGCATGTTCTAGATGGTATAGTAGAAATAAAAAGAATGAATTTAAGTGAACTCTGAGAAGGAATATGTCTTTGAGTGAGTATCTCAACAAATTCACTCAACTTTCTCACTATGCTCGAGAAGATGTTGCTCTACAGATAAAATCGTCGAAGCGATTCAGCGTGGACTCAATCCTAGTTTGAAGTTGCAAGTTGTTGAAAATGATTATGTGGATTTTTGGCATATGGTGGATAAAGCTATACTCATAGAAGATTCTCAATAAAGTGAATTGGGCCGAATCTACAAAGAGGAAGATGATACTACATGGAGTTCATCAGAATCATCTCTGAAGAGCCATAACCAATGCTCCATGACCTTTTTCGTCCCAATAATTCATCTACCAAATTCGGGGAACCTGCACTAGTATCTCATGTAAGAAATGCGAGGAATTCCCAATGTCAATAACAACAACAATCATCGACCTCGGAGGACCAACAATCCAGTGCGAGGAGTTACTTGTTTCAACTATTATGAGATAGGTCATTATGCCAACAAGCTTCCATAAAAGCAAGGGCGACACCAATCCCTTTCAATTTGGGAGTTACACGGCTAGGACTTTTTTTGCGGGAAGCGGGGAAGAAGAATGTCTCACACTCTAAATGAAACCACGAGGACTTCGTCAACTACAACAAAGAGGATGACTAAATCACGTCCTTTGCAAAGGATGTTCAACTAGTTCAGAATGCCGCTTCTGGTAAGTCTTTAATTTTGACCTGCATCGGTTGTAGCTTTGTTTCACTCGTAAGAGAAATCTTTTAGAAGAATGAGCAAGGTTTGAACATATTCTTTAGTCGGCCGAATCTCGGGGCGAGATTCCTTTAAGGTATATATTTGCAACATCCCAATTTTCTAAAGTTTAAAAATCTTTTTGAGAAGTTTAGTTACGTAGAAAAACTCATCAAAATCTTATTTGAATTTTAATAAAGCAATATGGACTTTCAAAAGCAAAACAATTTAATATGAATAATATCAACATCAACTATTGTCAAAATTATTTTATTTGGATTCTATGTGCTTAGATATATTTTCTAGATTTTTCTAAAATTTTTATGAGTTCATTTGCTATTTTTCATTGGCTATTTGGATTCTTGCTATTTCTAAAATACAAAAGCTATTTAAAATCTCGGTAAACCTTTTGGGCTGAATCCCTAAACCCTTGGCCCATTTCCTTTGCTCCTCATTGACCCGCTTGGCCTTTTCTGTCGCCAAGCCCGGCCGCTCACCTATCTCGCTCTCTTTGTTAGGTGGACCCTTGCAATCATCGCCACGTCGACTTTGTCTTCCTCGGGACTCTCCACTTTGTGTCGGGTGGATTACATTGCCGCACCGTGCTCCTCCGGATTCTTCTATTCGTGGCTATTTAAAGCCCTTGCGCGTCAAATCGGCGCATCCATCCTCTCTCCGAAACCCTAGGCGTCTCTTGAATCTCATGGCCGTTTCATCGCGTTGAGCTCGGGAAGTCCCGTCATCATGAAGCTTTCCTCACCGTCTATCACCACCGTAGATGAGCTTTAGCCTCTTTTTCTGCCGACCAGAGATCGTCATCGTACTTCATCGATCTTGGCATACGATCTTTGCTAGAAGACCCCCGCACGCCTCGCCTTTCAGCAGTGCGCTCCGGTCGCTCTTCTTGTCACCGCATGTAGTGTGGTAAATCGTCGGTGTGTTTTGACCGCATCATTGTGTTCATCGTCTTTGTCTAGATCCAACCTTTA